>CAUYON010108725.1:0-27837 GCA_963573935.1 Arctocebus calabarensis
TGCTTCTTCCACTCTCTCTTCATTACAGGCTAAGTGTAGAGGAGTGTTACCCTCGCTGTCTTGGATGTCTGTGGATGCCTTGAAGCTCAGAAGGATGTGAACCATCTTCAGGTTACCCTTGGCTGCCGCCCGGTGCATCGCTGTAGCCTCGTAGTGGTCCTTGGCGTCGGGATTCGCTCCACCTTCCAGTAACAGGACAGCAATCTCATGCCTGTTTTTGGAAGCTGCGTAATGGAGGGGCGTGCAGCCGTTCTGAATGGCGGCATTCACTTGAGCGCCTTTCCCCAGAAGGGCTCTCACAACCTCACCCCGGCCAGCAGAAGCAGCAATGTGCAGAGGAGACCAGCCTGCGTCATCTTTATCGTTCACTGGCACACCAAGATGCAACAAGAATTCAACAACGTCTGTACGCCTGGCTGAGCATGCCCAGTGCAAGGCAGTTCTGCTGTCCTGGTCAGTCCTAGTGGCCCCTACCATGTCATTAATTGTTGTTAATTGTCCTCATATCAAATTTGAATACATAAGGATTCATGCTTCTCCAGTCCTGTGATGCTTCACTAAGAATAATGTGTGCCACCTCCATCCAGATTAATACAAATGCTGCAAAACCTCCATCTTTTTTAATAGCTGAATAGTATTCCATGGTATACATATACCACAGCTTGCCAATCCGTTCCTGGGTTGAGTGGCAGTTAGGCTGTTTCCACATTTTGGAAATTGTAATTGAGCTGAGATAATAATTTATAATTATTCTTTCTTAATTGAGCTAATTATTGCATTCACCCTATAATCTACAAAGCAATGCCAACTTATATTTGTCTCAGCAGGGATTCCTGTCATGCTTTCTATGTTAATTGAATTGAATTTTTTATTTTGCCTTTTACAATGACAACACTTGGTTTTGATGGCAAGTCTTTTTTTTTTTTATTTTTGTAGAGACAGAATTTCACTTTATTGCCCTAGGTGGAGTGCCGTGGCGTCACACAACTCACAGCACCCTCCAACTCCTGGGCTTAGGCGATTCTCTTGCGTCAGCCTCCTGAGTAGCTGGGACTACAGGTGCTGGCCACAACGACCGGCTATTTTTCTGTTTTGCAGTTCTGCTGAGGCTGGGTTTGAACCCGCCACCTTCGACATATGGGGCCAGCACCCTACTCGCTGAACCACAGGTGCCACCCGATGGCAAGTCTTTATCGTTTCAAGGGGGTTATGTATATTTATGCTTTATTTAGCTATTTTGAGAGAATATGTAGAATATGCAAATTTTATCTCACACTTTACTAATGGTTGATGTTGTCAATCTAACATTATGTTTTTGCAGAAGTATGGCATTAAAGGGCGTGCAAATCAACATCCAGTGGTTTTTTCTGGTGAGAACAATATGCTGCCCCTTCCATTAGGGAAGCGATACAATATAATCAACCTGCCACCACTAGCTGAAGAGTGGTATTATAATGGGGACTCAGTGTTGGTCTCTGCTATTGGCACATTGGACACTCATCACAGTTAAAGCCAGGTTGATAATGGTAAGTCAAAGTCCATATTTCTGAGTCTATTCTTACCATCCATACTTGCCACCATGGCCACTTTGTTTATGAGCCCATTGGACGATGACAGGGTGAATGAGGAAAGAGACTAGTATCCACATAATGGGTTATCCTATCAACTGGATTATAAAATTGCTCCTCTGTTGAGGTAACTTTTTGGTGAGCATGCACATGGTACACAAATATGTGTATCTTCACAGTTTTGCCAGGATACTTTTGGTTTGCATTTCTCTAGGGATGATGAGCATTTTTCCTGTTTCTTAGCCATTCATCTGTCTTCCTCAGAGAAGGTTCTCTTCATATCTCTAGCCTAGTGATAGATGAGACTGTTAGCTCTTTTTGTTGTTGTTGATTAATTTGAGTTCTCCATAGTTCCTAGTTATCAAACCTTTGTCCAATTCATAATATGCAAATATCTTTTCCCATTCTGAAGGTTGCCTATTTCCTTTGATTGTTGTGTCCATAGCTGTGCAAAAACTTTTCAGTTTCATTAAGTCCCAATTGTTTATAAAATTGTTTATATTTGTTGTTGCAATTGACACAGACGTCTTCTTCAAAAGTTTGCCCCACATTTTCTTCCAGGGCTTTTATAATTTCATGTATTAGGTTTAAGTCTTTTAACCACCTTGAGTCAAAGTTTGTAAGTGGTGAAAGGTGTGAGTCCAGTTTCAGTCTTTTACATAAGGTTATCTAGTTCTCCCAGCACCATTATTTGCATAGAGAGTCTTCTCTCCAGTGGATGCTTTTGTTTGGTTTGTGAAAGATTAGATGGCTATAAGACACTGGTTTCATCTTTTGGTTTTCTATTTGGTTCCAAATACTTACTTCTCTATTTTTTTGTGTCAATACTATGTTGTTTTGATCACTGTGGACTTGCAATATAGCCTAAAGTCTAGTACAGTGAAGGCTCCGGTGTTGTTTTCATTACTAAAAATTGTCTGGGCTATATGGGGGTTTCTGGTTCCATACAAAAAAAAAAGAGCTATTTTTTCCAGTTCTTCAAAATATGATGCTGGCATTTTAATGAGGATGAAATTTATTCTCTCTCTCTCTCTCTGGCTACGTATTAAGGATTACTTATCCAACTGAAAGACCTTTTCATGACTGCCTACTTTATATAAAAGGCAAAGTGTTTCTATTTAGGTAAAATTATGTTTATGTTTATGTACTTAACAGAATGGTCACCATCACAATGGTAATGATTGTTATCTTAGTGTGGTATAATATTTTAGGTAAACCTGTCTCCTCAATTATATTTTTGTTAATGTTTTACTTTGAGTAATACAGTCATAAAAGTAAAGGCATTCTTTTTTATGGATAAAATAAATTTTTATAAATCTTAGAACAAGTTAAAGAACATAAGAATCTATAAATAAGTCACTATATTACCAATAATTCGGATCCCACACACCATTTTAACAAAAATTAATATTAACAGTTTCTTTGTAGTTGTAAGAGTGTATAAAAATATTTAAGCATGTAGGTGACACTGGTGGTTGATGGTTTATGTGAAAACCTCAGTTCCTACCTGTTTCCTCAGGTCTGAAGAATGAAATCAAAGGACATAGCAATTTGTGTAAGCAAATGAAAAGTTTAATCACAACTGATAGTACACTCCAAAAGTGGTAATAGTGGGTACACATCTGGAGTGGTAGTCTTTCACTTTACTTAGTCAGGTCTAGCTGTGTCATGGTGGCCAAAGCTCATGGACCATGGGGATTAGTAATGTGATATAATGTGCCCTATGTTGTTTCTGTTATATTTCTTATGACACTTGGGGTTATTCTTATCTTGTTATTGTCACACCGTGCTCTCTTATGCAGCATCCAATTTCTTTGCATTGTTTTAATATTTTATTTACTTATATCTCACTTTCCTACCTACCTTAACTCTCAGACATTACCCTTTTATTATTGTTACAGCATGTTCCCATTTGTTTATGCTGCCTGTTCCGTATGTCTTCTGCTCATGTCTTATCTATGCTAACATAGACATGTTTTTCTTTCTTTTTGTTTTGTTTCTGTTGTATAAAATACTATAAAAACTATTTTTCAAACTTTTTATATAACATGTTTTTTCTAATCATTGTCTACATATACAGATATATGGTTTCATCCTTTTTCATTACTGCAAAATTGCAATAAACATTTCTTTTTTTGTATTTTATTACATTTTGTAATTTACACATGCACATACAAGTACTTCTTAAGATACAGTCCCTAAACACAAAACAGAATATTCTATGTGTGACTACTAAAATTGAAAAGTTCTAGTATTCAAATAAACCTCATAAAAAGAAAGAAAATGCTATCCACAAACCATAATAACATTTTTACCAAATATAAATAACAAGGGGTTAGTGTCCAAAAATATATGAAACTTATATAAAACAACTAGGAAAAGATAGTAGAAAAATTAATAATAAAATATTTCACTGAAAAAGTAAAGACCATGTGAAAATAACCTTTGAAAATTATTCAGGAAAGAAAATATGGCTGTGCTTATATTTTATTACCTACATGTATTAAATGGGTACAAGGTAAAAAAAAATGTTCTGATGACACCAAATACTGAAGAAGGGAGTGGAACACTACAGGAGTACATATTTAGTGCTCACAGGAGTCTACACAGATACAGTCAGCCTGAATATGTCAAATACCATCAATACAACAATGCCTTCCCTTGAGAGATGAAATATAGTAGGTAGACACATGAATAAATCTCCACCCTAAACAAGCAATTTACAAACTTTAGCATCCATTGAAATTATACAGTAGTTACTGCCATCCACAGAGACTCTGATTCAGTAAATCTGAGGTGGAGCCTAATAATCTGCATTTTTAGCAAGTTGCAGGTGATGCTATTGGTTTTGTTCCAAAGACCACACTTTACAACATGTGACTTAGATTTTATATATGTGTATGTGTGTGTATATATATATATGTGTGTGTGTGTGTGTAATATATATATAATCTCCTAAGTCACATGTTGTAAATATATATCAGAAAATAATGTTCCTAACAACATTGTTTATAATAGAAACACATTTGAAAAGGTAGTGATGCAGGACAAGGCAGCCCAGATGACCTGCCGCCTTGGCCCTAGCAGTGCTGATGCTGTGGCAGATGGAGGAACCAACTTGCTGGAAGGGCCGGACACCTGTGGGGAGACACTGGCACCTTGCTGTCTCCTTCCAATACTCTTCTGTCTAGTCAATTTCATGGATGGACCTTGCTGTCTCCTCCTCTGCACTCTGGCCACTGTCATGTCAGTTTCCAGGGCTTGAGTCTTCATTGGATAGCTGACTGTATTTGAGGAAGACCCACTGCCCTAAAAGTTAACATTGAGTTCAGTCAAAACACCCCCCTGTGACTATATAAACCCCTGAGCAGAGAGCTCAAGGACAGACGTGGAAGAGGGAGCAGGAGAGCTTGTTCCCCTCCTGGGTTCTCTCTGCCACGAGGTTTGGTTTTTGTAGTTGTTGTAATTTTTGTTTCTGTAAACAAATCCTGACTTACCACTACTCCTGCGGTCCCTCTGGAACCTGAAACTCCCCTATCACTAGGATACATTGTAATAGCATTGTTTACAAGAGTTTGGAAACTCAAATTTCCATTCTCAGGAGAATGATTCGACAAATTGCAGACTCATACAATGAAATACAATTCAACCCTAAAAATGATTTCACTACAGCCATATTTAAGAATGTGAAGGGGTCTTAAAATTAATATTCATAGGGAAAAAAAAGATCCAAGTATATGTATAAAATGACATCATTTTCCTATAAGGAAAACTATTTTCCTGGATATTTATGTGATAAAACTTAGAAAAAAAATTGAACGAATCTTAAAAGTTGTTTAGTTTTGTGATGGAAGATAGTAGGGTTGTAGGTGCTCATTTTATTTTTATGGTCTCTAACCAACTATATTTTGCTTATATTATTCGTATTTTAAATAGTACATAATAAATAATCAAATAAAAGACAATAAGACATACCAAGAAAATACCAAAATATAATCAAAAGAAATCAGGTGTTGCAATAATACAAGACCAAGTACATATAGCCTATGAGAAAAAAACATTAACAGAGGCTCCAACGGATATTTAAATGTGTAGGATTTAAAATGTAATGAAGCAATAACAATTATGCATATATGTGTGTGTGTGTGTGTATAGTGACTATATGTACATATATATACAAGTTTAAAATGAGTAAAATAAAATATGTTAGAAATTTAGGGAGAATATGACAATAATGGGAAGGATAAAATAGCTCTAATAGAAATAATATACAAAAAAGTAAGAATACTGATGATTCATATAACATGATGAAAATATCTAGTTTTATATCATTACCAAAACTAGTTACCCACTTTTAAGTACTTGTATAAAAATTATAAATATGAAAACTTTACAAGGCCATAGAATTGTTCTCATTAAATTCTGTAAAATACAAACAAAGCAGGTAACTATTTTTAAGCACAAAATAATAGAGATCATAACAAAAAGAGATTAAACAAAAATCCACATATTTAGTCATTTGTAAGAATGCCTGTAGTAAAGAGTTGTTTTTCTTTTTCTTCACAGCTAACTTCCCTCTGGTGGGTTGCTTAATAAGCACCCACATACAATCTGACATCAGAAATCATGTGACTATCACTCTTCCTGGAAAGTTTAAATTTGAGTAATGATACAATGGGTCCAAAGGTAGTGAAGCTGAGTTTCTTTGGGCAATCTTCTCAACAGTTCCTTGTAAACACTAGGAGTCCCTAAATCACATTGCAAACCCACTGATTCACAACATAGAGAGGACATTCTTAGGGAATATCACAATAAAATGCATGAATTTTTGTTACTGATGTCCTCAGAGGTGCTCTAGATATATTTTTCTTTCCTGAGAACTAATGTAAATGTGATGACCTAGGAAGGCACCTGTGATTCAAGGAGTAGGGTGCCAGCCCCACATACAGGGGGTGGCAGGTTTGAGCCCATCTCCAGCCAAAAACTGCAAAAAAATTAATAATAATAATAATAATAATAATGAGATGACCTAAGATAACCAGATAAAGATCAAGTCCCAAAGTTTTCCCTCAGGAAAAGTAATAAATCTCAAGACTGTTGCCTGACCACTTTGATAGACTTTTTTTTTTTAATATTAAAGCTCAAAACAAAACTCAAAGATTGATGCATACTTTGAATTATCATTATTGCTGGGAGAATAATTACCATTATTGTTGTGAAAAAGTTAGGACGGTGATTTGGAAAGAAAATGATCATAATGTACATAATTCCAAAGGTGATAATTTTTGGTTTCAGGGAAGAAGGATAACTACGATGGACTCAGAAATTCTCACTGGCATATCTAACTTAATTGGGTATTTGATTTCCCGTTTTCTCTCTTGAAAGTAAAACCTGATATCCCTAAATGTCTTCTCCCTGGCAATTATTAGGCAAATATTTCAGGTTGGGTTCTATAGGAAGCTGACTTTGAAATTAAACTTAACATGCAGGACTTTTCTCAGAGTGACTTTTGGAAAAATACCTATAGAAAAGACAGAAAAGAAGGAAGATTGTTCAGAGGGAGAAGTTGAGTTGTGATGCAAGCCCAATCCCAGCCTATTCCACGAGGAGCTATGAAACTTGAATAGCCATTCAGATTGCCCCGAGTTGTGCCAAGGTGACCAGACCATTACATTTCTGCATCAATCAGTTATTGAGTGGTGGCTACCTTGGGAAGAAGTATGACTACAGGTAATGCAGGTCTTTGCAACAAAAGAAACCTTGAAGGCATTGACAGCTGATGTTTGCTGGTATTCCGAGTTGTTGGTTCAACAAGTCCTTCCTCAAAGGGCATCTGGGAGCTGCATCTATGTTTTCATTATAGTCCACTTTTGTTTTATTTGGATTCATTTCATATAATATAAATTATAGGAGAAGTTCAACTCTTCCTGGAGCACGTTTAGAAAAGGAAAGTTGGTTGGATGAACCACAACTCCCATTGCTCCATCTGGTCTTGAGGTCACAACTGATATGGCTTTTCTCCTCTCTTACTGAAATACAAACTTTTTTGTTATTGATAACTTGCTTGGTGGCATGATGTAGATCCTAATTCATAAAGGATGGGGACCTCTTGTTACCATGTCCTTCTCAGGCCTGGATTGCTTCATTTATTATTATAGTGGGGACAAAAAACAGGCACTCTAGAAGATTTACTGGGGACCACACATATTCCTTCTTATCCCTGTGGTATATCAGCACCCATTATGGCCTTCTCGTTATAAACGCTAAGTATCCCCGGTAGAGTGGTGACTACTCTCATGATATGCTGGTGTTTTCACACAAGGATCCTGGAGTGTCAAGCCAACGGTCGCAGTTTATAATTCACTGTTGATCTTGCTGGGTTCTCTGGCAAATGTGTTGGCCATTTGTAACTGGGGACCTCTAAATCTGCAACTCCAGTGTCATGGGAATAAGAATATTTTGCAAATGACTTGCTGAATCAATGCTGAGAATTCTTTGATTCCCAAACCCATCTATTCTTCCCACAGAGACTAAGATTCAAGGGATAAAGTGTGTCTTGGGTGATGACACCCTATCCTTGTAAAATATCCCCTCTAAGTTGTTCCAGTGCTCTCTAGGAGGCCAGCAGCTTTGGCAGAGTAACCAGTCCTGCTCCTGTGCTATAAAGTATATCCTTCAATGGGACACTAAGTTATATGGATTCCCACACTGCTAGATCAAGCACCAATAGTCTGTCGAATTGTGAGGGTTTATGGAGTGGCTTTGTTTCAGAATTTCTAGGGCCTGCATTGTGATTCATTTTCTGAACCTTTCAACGATCTCCACTTGGCATTTTTTTGCCACCCTTAATATCTCTTGCACCATATGGCCTGCCAGGTCATGTGCCTCCAAGTGATTAGGTGTGCTTGCATCACAGCCTGAACTGATACAGACCCTTTTCTGGCTCTGGGGCCTACTCAAAAGTGATTGTCTTTAAGGTCAGCTTACATATGGGTTGATCAGTTTTTCTGGATGTTGAATATGCTGCTGAGAGAACCAAAAGGCAGTGTATATACTTCCTTAGTAGAATTTGAAAGTTGCAATAATATCTCCTTTATTTTAGATTGTATATTAGTATTCTAGGGCTAAATAGCATAATATTACATGCTTGGTGGCTTAACTACCAGAAATTTATTTTCTTACATTTGTAAAGGCTTATCAAGAATGAGGTGGCAGTGGGGTGTTTGTTTTTCTGAAGGCTTTCTCCTCAATTGGAAGATGATCACTTGCTCACTGTGTACTCATATAGACTTTTCTTGGTGTGAGTGTGTCCTTGGTGTCTCTCAGCGTGACCAAATCACCTCTTCTAAGAGCTACTGATAGGCCTCATTTTCATTTATTCAATTTACTAAAGGCCCCATCACCAAATACAGTCACATTTTGAGGGGCTAGAGGATAGAACGTCAACATACAAATTTGGGAGAATACAATTCAGCCCATGATAGATGGTATAGAATGAAATGTTTCTGACAACTGGATAATTTTTTATTAATGTGTCTATGTCCTTAAAGTTCACTAAAATATCCCTCTCTAGAAAATGTAATAAAATTAAGACTCCTGATAGGGTAGCCTCTTCTTATTTATTCAGTTTGGTATGGTGCCATAAATATTCTGCATAAATATCCTTGGGAAATTATATATGGGCACTGAGTTAAAGTTACCTCCTCAGGACATAGCATACAATTTTAATTTATTAGATTCGAGCCATATGAGGTAAAATGACAAGTGGAATTATCAACTAAATATTGTCATATGTGACCATATATCAGCAAATATATACTATGGTTTTTTCTCTAGTTTAAGTTGTATTTTTGCATATTGGTTCAACAAATTACTGAATTTTTTGTTTGACTCCTTGACTATTGAGTGAGTAAGGGCTCCTAATATCTATCAAACAGTTTATTCTGCAAGAGGAACTGTAATTTGCCACCATGAATGACTTGAAAGATTTAAGACTATTGATTTTTATAATAGGCTTATTTAATTCTCCTATTTAGTGAATAAATGGTCCAATAGGTCTTGGAGAATGTTACTAGATGATGGTAAACTTTATCAAATGGTGGCTTTGTAGCTGAAGTTCATAGTAAGATCTTACTGAAGTAAATAAATAAAGGTAATGGTGCTTGGTGTGAAGATTTTAATCTGATGTATACATTTTTTTTTCTTTCCATTAATGAGAGAATACCAGCAGAATTTATACCTGCATTTTTTCCTAGGTATATCAGTACAAATTTACCATTTTCCCTCAGGTGTATATTAAATCTTTTCATGTCTACTTCAAGGGAAACATCATCTCACAGGATATCCATGTTACGTTGACAATACATTGATGAGAGGGCCAGGGGGACATAAATTGGCAGTTTCTGTGGATGCCCTTGAAATAATAAGCAAACACAAAGCAAATATAAGCCTTTAGAAATTAGAACAAATTTCAGGCTCAGCGTCTGTGGCTCATCAGGCTAAGGCGCCAGCCATGTACACCTGAGCTGGCGGGTTTGAATCCAGACCGGGCCCGCCAAGCAACAATGAAGGCTGTAACCAAAAAAAAAAAAAAAAAAAAAAAAATGGCCGGGCATTGTGGCGGGCGCCTATAGTCCCAGCTACTTGGGAGGTGGAGGCAAGAGACTCGCGTGAGCCCAGGAATTGGAGGTTGCTGTGAGCTGTGATGCTATAGCACTCCACCCAGGATGACAGCTTGAGGCTCTGTCTCAAAAAAAAAAAAAAAAAAAGAAAAAGAAAAAAAAAAATTAAAAAGAAATTAGAACAAATTTCAAAGGATCCCATGATCTGAAGGCAAATCAGAACACTTCATGATTAAGAAGAAAGAGGTTATGTTTTTAAGAAAGATGTGTAACAATTCATACATCTCTTTATCCTGTGGAGGTAACACATTTTTTGCTGCCACATTTTCATGACATCAGATAAGAAAAGGCTGTCCTCCCACTTGCATCTGCCTTTATGATATGACAGATCCAGATATGATCAAAATTTCACCAATATATTGGAATGATCTATGGAGCCTATGATAAAATCAAGGCAAATTATACTGAAAACCATTAAAGTTTTAGAGCAAAGACATATTACCTCTTAGAAACAACTTTTGAGCAGTAATTTTTGAGTTCCTACTGACAGCTGGTTCAGTATCAAAAAACAAAACATAAAGTAGTAAGTAACCATGACATCCAAATGCCCATGATGTTTGGGTTCATCTGTGACAATTAAACATAAAACTGCCAAGCAGTATTTTTTTTTTATCAAGTGGAAATCACAAACTCTCAAAGCACCAGTAACTTTCATGAATGTATTTTTCACATTCCCAATGATCTTACTTATACTACAATTATGTCCCGCCCTCCATTAACACCCATAGTCGTGTGAGGAATTTATATGACTAGTTCACTGAGAATTCACCATTATCTTTTGTATGTGTGGAATATCCTGCATTATCCAAAACTGAACTCTAGGATGTTATAGCTCCACTCTGAAAAGATTCTGAAAGACAATAGACAATGGAGATTTTAGGAGGCAGAAATTACAGGGCTCTAATCAGTAGAGTATTCATATTCCTTTGCTCCTGGCCTAAAGTCACGTAGCTACTATTCTGCATTCTGCTTTCTTGAAAGTGAATATTTTTCATACCTCATACAAGTGGAATCATGCAGTACTTGTCCTTCTGTAATGTCTTATTTCACTTAATATTGTGTCCTCACCATTCATTCATGTTGTCACACACTGCAGATTTTTCTTTTTTTAAGGGTGAATAATATCAATTTGTATGTATATAACACATTTTCTTTGTCCATTCATGTATTGATGGACATTTAGGTTGTGTCCACACCTTGCCTATTGTGAATAATGCAACAATGAACATCGGGTACTAAGTTTTTGGATGCATGCCTAGGATTGGAATTGCTGGATTATATATGAAATTTCTATTTTTAAATTACTGAGGTTAGCTTGGTGCCCATACCTCAGTGTCTGGGCCGCCGGTCACATACACCAAGGCAAGCGGGTTCTAACCCGACCCAGGGCTGCAAAAAACGACAATGACGACTACAACCAAAAAAGAGCCGGGTGTTGTGGTGGGTGCCTGTAGTCCCAGCTACTTAGGAGGCAGAAGCAGGAGACTTGCTTAAGCCTGGGAATTGGAGGTTGCTGTGAGCTGTGACACTACAGCACTCTAAAAAAGGCAACATAGTAAGACTCTATCTCAAAATAAATGAATAAATAAATAAATAAATAAATAAATTATTGAGTAAGAAACTACTGTCCTGTTTTTCATAACTGCTGCACAATTGTGCAATCCGATAGTTTACAAGGGTTCTAATTTCTCCATATCCTCACTAACATTTATTTTGTTTATCAGCTAGTAACCCCCATGGCTCAATCTTCCTCCGAGTACACTGCAGTCTAAGTTGCTTCATTCTAACCATCTCTCCCTATCTTCTTCTCTTGGTGTCAGAAGTATATGAAGATTTGACAGCTGTCCCAGCTTCCTCGATTCCCTCCATGTTAATTTTCACATAGACATTTACCCTAGTTAATCTTTGCTTATCCAATTCTGTCTTAGTGTCTGCTCCTTGGAAGGGGCTTGGGCTAAAACAAGTGGCACCTAGAATGGTCCATAAAAATTGTCAATAATATAGAGATTTCAGACTGGTTCAGCTGCTCTCACATTTCTACCCCACCTCACCACCACCTTTAAGGTGAAGAGGAACAATCTTGATTGGTAGAATAGTCTAATTTCTATAGATGGTACAAAGTTGTTAATGCACTATATCACACTAAGCTCCAGACCTACATGATTTTACAGAAAAATATTAGAAAACTTTCAAAGTTAAGAGTAATTTAATGTTCTACAAACTTTCCCAAAATATAAACACTGACTATTTATTAAATATTAAAATATTAACAACTAAACTTTATGTATGTACAAAATAGAAAAGTACAGATATTAACACTTATGAATATAGATGTACTAAGTAACATATTGTCAAACATAATTTAACACTACATTTGGAAATTAACATACCATGACCAAAGTTGGTTTATTCTATTAATTCAACAAACCATATTAATAAAATAAATATAGGGCAGTGCCTAGAGGTAAAAGGAGTAGGGCACTAGCCCCATATATGGGAGGTGGCAGGTTCAAACCTGGCCCCAGCCAAAAACCACAATAAATAAATTAATTAAATTAAATAAATATAATTATCTATCAAGATACGGAAGAAAACATTCAGCAATATTCAACATCATTCCTGATAAGCCCTTAAGAACTTAGAAACTGATGGAGACTTTTTTAACATCATGTAAAAACAGATAAAGAAACCTTAATCCTAAAGGTTACATCTTATTTACTGAAGACACATTTTTGCAAATACTACTAACAAAGTAAAGATTCCCAGTGTTTTTAACAATCTGCTTTAAAAAATATACTTTATTTTTTCTTCAGATTAATATAAGTGTACATATGATCAGGTTACATTGTTGCATTTGTTATGTAACTTCCAAGTTGTAATTGAGTCCTTCACCAGGAGGTATGCCATATACCTCTACATTGTACCTTTTAGGTGGAAGTTTATTAAGCTCTTCCTCGTATGAACCCCTATGAATTATTAAGTTCATAGCAAAATTCAGCAGAAAGTACACATAATTCCCACATACTTCCCCTCACCCTCAGGCCCCCACAATAACATGCTACCCCAGTATGCTACATTCATTATAATCAACAAACTAGCATTGACACATGATAATGAAACTCTTGTTTCCTTAGGATTAGCTCTGTTTTACCTTCTATGGGTTTTGACATGTGGATAATGACATGCATTCATCATGATGGTATCAGACAGAATAGTTTCATTGTCCTAAAATCACCTTAAGCTCCACTTACTCATCCTTTCCACTCCTAACAACCTGGTAAACATGGATCCTTTTATGAGTCCACAATTTAACACTTCCCAGATGTCATACAGGTAAAGTCATGTAGTTTGTAGCCTTTTACAATGGCTTCTTTCACTTAGCAATATGCTTTTAAGTTTTCTCCACATCTTTTTATAGCTTAATTGTTCATTTCTTTTTAGTGATCAATAATATTCCATGTTCTGGATGTCTCACAGTTTATTTATCCATTCAACTATTGAACAACATTTTGATTGCTTCCAAGTTTTAGCTATTATGAAAAAAGCTATTATAAACAATTAGGCTCAGATTGTTTCGTGGATGGAATTTTCAACTCATTTTAGGAGATATCAAGGATTGACATTTCTGAATAATAAGTTAATAATATGTATTTTTGTTTGTTTGTTTGTATGTTTTTGAGACAGAGCCTCAAGCTGTCACCCTGGATAGAGTGCTATGACATCACAGCTCACAGCAACCTCCCATTCCTGGGCTCAAGCGAGTCTCCTGCCTCCGCCTCCCAAGTAGCTGGGACTACAGGCACCCACCACAACGCCCGGCCATTTTTTGATTGCAGCCATCATTGGTGTTTGGCGGACCCGGGCTGGATTCGAACCCGCCAGCTCAGGTGTACTTGGCTGGTGCCTTAGCCTGTTGAGCCACAGGCACCAAGCCGAATATGTTGAGTTTTGTACGAAACTAAGAACTGTCTTTCAAAGAAACTTTATACCACTTTATAGTCACATTACCAGTGAATATGAGTTCTTTTACTCCACATTCCCACCAGCATTTGGTGTTGTCAGTGTTTTTGGATTTTTAACCATACTGATATTATTCTAAGGGTATCTCACTTGTTTTAAATTGAAATTCTCTAATTACATATGATGTTGAGCATCATTCTGTATGCTTATTTGCCATCTACATATATATTTTAGTGAGATATCTGTTAAAGTCTTTAGCTCATTTATTTTACCAGGGTTTTTTATTTTTTTATTGTTGAACTTTTAGTATTCTTTGTATATTTTATTTTTAAATTTAATTTAATTTTTATTTAAAATTAATATGAGGGTACAAATCTTTAGATTACATTGTTCTCATTTCCAAGGTAAAGTTCCAGTTGTATAAGAACCCCCTCATCCAGGGAACGTGGTGTACACCCTTGCATTGTGTACATTAGGTGAGATCCCACCAAATGCCCTCTTTCCTTCCACCAATTTTCCTCTCCCCTTCCCTCTCTCACTTCACCCCATCCATTCACTAGACTGTATTTCTGTTTTATTGATCATGTGAGCATCTAATTGGTTATATATTGGTTTCACATTAGTATTGAGTATGCTGGATATTTATTTTTCTGCTCTTGAGATACTTTACTAATGAGAATGTGTTTCAACTCCATCCAGGAAAATATAAAAGATATTAAATCTCTATTATTGTTATGACTGAATAGTATTTCATGGTATATCACAATTTGTTGATCTATTCATGGGTTGAGGGGGATTTGGTTTGCTTCTACAACTTGGCAATTATGAATTGAGCTGCAATAAACATTCTTATGCAAATGTATTTGTGGTAAAATAATTTTTGTTCTTCTGTGTAGATACCTAATAATGGGATTGCAGAATCAAATGGAAGGTTAACTTTTAGTTCTTTGAGAATTCTCCATACTTCTTTCCATAAAAGTTATATTAGTTTGCAATCTCATGAGCAATGTAGAAGTGTTCCCTTCTCTCCACTTCCACACCAGTAGCTGCAGTTGTGGGACTTTATGATTGGGCTAATCTTACTGGAGTAAGGAGATATCTCAAAGTGGTTTTTATTTGCATTCCTCTGAGGATGAAAGACGATTAGCATTTTTTCATGTGTTCATTGGTCATTTGTCTGTCATCTTCAGAGAAATTTTTGTTCAAGTCTCTTGCCCATTTATAAAGGGTTTTTTTTTTTTTTTTGAATTCTCTATAGTTGCTAGTTATCAGCCCTTAGTCAGAGTCATAATATGCAAAATTCTTATCCCATTCTAAATGCTGTCTGTTTGCTTTTTTTTTTGGGGGGTACCCTTAGCTGTACAAAAAGCTTTTTAGCTTGATCAAATGCCAGTTATTTATTTTTCGTGTAAACTTAAGACACCAAATGATAAAAATTCTAGAGAGATTGTGGGGGAAATGCTTGAAGGTACTGGCCTAGGGAAAAACTTTATGATAAAGATCTCCCTGAAAATTGCAGTAACATCTTTGTATATTTTGGATTATAGTCCTTAATCAGAGGTCATTTCCAACTATTTTCCCCCAGACTATGGCTTATATTTTTATTCCCTTAAGATTGTAATTTGAAGATCAGAAGGTTTTAAATTATGGCTATATTATTTATTATTTTTTAATGGAGTATGTTTTTGAAAAGTCATTACCATACACAATAACATCTAGTTTCTTTTAATGTTGTCATCAAGGAGTTTATATTTCTGAGTTTTCAATTCAGATTTGTGATCAATTTTTCATTAACATTGTGAAAGATGTAAAGTATGTCTAAATTTATTTTTCTACATGTAGTTTTCCAGTTGTTCTAGCAACATTTGTTGAAAAGACTGTCTTTGCTCACATTATCTTTGCTCCCTTGTCAGAGATCAAGTGGTCACGTTTATACATTTCTATTTCTGAGCTTTCTATTCTGTTACATTGAACTATTTTCTATCTTTGTGCCAATTACATGCTGTCTTCGTTATGGAAAGTTTATAGAAAATTATGAAGTTAGGAAATGTCAGTACTTCAATTTTATTCTTAATCTTCAATATTGTGTTGTTTAATCTGGGTCTTTACCTCACTAAATAAATTTTAGAATCACTTACTTTGTGTACATGAAACGACTTGCTTGGATATTTATTAGGATTATGCTGAATCTATAAATCACTTTGGGATACCATCTTGATAACATTCTGTTTTTCTACACATAAACTTGACCTATCTCTCCATTTATTTTGTTTTATTTTATTGCATCATAATTTTACAGTTTTCCTTATATACATCTTATACATATATTATTAGATTCAAATATCAATATTTCATTATTTGAAGTGTCAGTGTAAGTGATATTGTTCTTCATTTCATGTTAGATTTGTACATTGCTGATATATTACAAAGCTACTGAGTCTTGAATATTAATTTTGCATCTTAAAACTCTACTATTATCACCTATTAATTATAGGAGATTTCTTTTCAGTTTTTCAGACAGGCATGTCATCTGCCAAAAGGCAGTTTTATATATTACTTTCCAATTATAAATGTTTTATTTCCTTTTCTTTTCTAATTTCATTAGCTAGCATTTCCAGAGTGATGTTGAAAAGAAGTGGTGCAAGAAGATATCCTTGAATCATTCCCAATCTTAATGGGAAAGGTTTTATTTTCTCATCATTAACTTAATGATAAGATTAACTGCAATGTTTGGGTAGATACTCATTGTCAAGTTGATGAACTATTAATGTACGTTGGGCTATAATTATTATTTTGAAAAATATATAAATGGAATTTAAGGATGCTTTTCAGAATCATAATTCATTTCTAAATAACATAACTTTTGCCTTTAGTGCAATGCACCACTCAACATCATACTCACTATTAATTGGGCCATGATTTCATATTCAAAAAATGTACACATTGAATAATACAAATCAAAAATGGAAGTTAGAATGAATAAAAACAATTTGCTGAGCAATTGCTATGCTCTAGGCACTGTTTCAACTTACCCAATAACACAGGTGAGATGTGATCCCATACATTGTGGACCTTTGTGCAAGCATAACCCTTTTATTTTTCATTCTGCTGCTTCTAAATTCAAGGGAGGAGATATAAAATATAATAAGAACAAAAATAAATATTTCCTAAACACATAAATGTGCCAGTACTCATACTAATTACTTTATGTGTGTAATTTTATTCAATCCTCACAACAAACCCAATAGGTCATCTTTATCATAATTTTACAGATAAAGAAACTATTGTTCAGAAAGAGTAATAATTTCACCCAGGACACAGATCAAAAAAGTGGCAGAACCAATGTTGAAGCACTCTTCAATCTGACTCCCACTATGTTATAGTACATTTGCTAGGAAAATATCACCTTTAGTTTCTCAGTTGGAAAACAGTTTTCATAGATCTTCCATAATAGATGTGAAAAGAATAATGACGTTATACACACATAACTCTGAGATAAAGATAAACGTCACAGTAACTGAAAATTATGAAAAACATTTGATTGCTCTATGCTTCTTCTTCAGTGAGATGTTTTTTCAGATATTTCATGACTATTTTGCATTGTACTACAGGTATTAGTGAATGAGACACAACAAAGTAAAACAAATCAATTCAAGGCACATATAACTGAGAAAAAATTGAAAACTGTTCCTATTTTCAGATGCTATGATAATTTATCTAAATATCCCTAGATATTTAATGATAAAACTATTTGAAACAATGAAATCATTCAGTAATATAGCAGAATATGCAATAAAATACAGAAATTATTACCTTTAATATATAATATCAATTGCTAGTTAGGGGAAATAATAGCAGCGATAATCCTTTTAAAATATTACCAGAGAGGATTACCTTTTTAAAAATGAAGTAAACTAAATATGGCATGTGTAAAATGTGTGTGAGGAAAATGTTATAGCTCTTTTGAAAGAATCATAAATAGACATGAACAAGAAGACCAACACCCCCTTTTTCTTTGATAATACTCAACATCAAAAAGATATACATTCTCTATGCTAATTATAAACTTTAATGTCACTCTACTTATGGGTATTTTCTCACTTTTTGTGGAGTATGCAACATTGATAATAAAACCAAGTTTGTAAGAAAATTTGTAAGGAAGCAATTTTGTACATAGAGCAGAAATAAAATTATCACAAGAAAAGTGCAATGGAGGACTAACCCTATCAGGCATTTAAACATACTGCAAATTATTCTTAACCACTAAAACAGAATATTGCTGTTATGTAAAAAAAATTCAGACTAGATCAAATACCGTATATTGATCAAAGTACATATGAAAATTTAGTATGTTACTGACATGGCATCTCAGATCACTGCAACAAAGACAGGTTTCTTTTTAAAATAAATGGTATTGGAAACACTGGCTAATGTTTCTGGAATAAATAAAATAAGACCTACTTCACACCATAATAGAAAATAAAATGAAGGGGGCAGTGTGAGGCATGTCAAAATGTTAAAATGGTGAATTAGAAGCAGCCAGCATGCCCTTTTCTCAAAGAGAGGTTTGATGCTTCCAGATGGACCATCTCAGAGAGGGCATTTTGAATCATCATAGAATCAACTGGAGGCACTCAAATTGGGGGAGAGAGAATCAGGAAATTCACTCTGTAAGACCAGAAGGGACCTGGGACAAACATCCACACTTAGGGAAGTATTGTGAGATGGATCCTACCTCTGGATTTCCCCAGCAGGCAGTGAAACCTGAGTTGTAAGGGGGTTCCCCTAACTCTGAACTCTGC
This sequence comes from Arctocebus calabarensis, assembly GCA_963573935.1. Taxonomy (NCBI): domain Eukaryota; kingdom Metazoa; phylum Chordata; class Mammalia; order Primates; family Lorisidae; genus Arctocebus; species Arctocebus calabarensis. The sequence continues at coordinate 19,012 of CAUYON010108725.1, forward strand.
AGGCCTCTGAACTGATTAGAGAGCTGCTAGAAGATTGTGCTGAAGCAGTGTACCAGAGAGTGAGACCAGTGGGCGCTTGTCAGCTTCTGGTCCTAGGTTACTGCAAAGGACACCATTCTGTTCTCTCAGCCCCAGAGTACCTGGAGGGGTAAGCTCCACTGCAGCCTCTTCCTTAATAACCCTGCCTGGCTGGGATGGAAGTAGGGAGGACAGATGCTATTTCCTGCACTGTGAGTGTGTGCCATGTACCTCCCACCAGCCTTCCGGGGATCCCAGCAGAATAGCTGCTCACTGGCACACAGAATCTGCCCCCACTGTTTCACCATATTAACAGTGCTGCTGATGCAACATAAGTAGCACTGCATCCGCTATCATAATCAGATCTCAGAAGAGAGAGAACCCCAGCCAGTGCAACTCCCCAAGCATGTCCCTTTAACCTTCCAGCTATGGGTAGCTCAGATAATGTGACGTGACTAGACACCTCAACCCTAGCAAGGGTATCCACCAAGGTCTTGTGGCCTATACAGGCACCTGCTAAGTTCCTGCAAGCTGCTCAGGCACTCACCAAGATCTCATGAAATGACCATTGCCCACCTATGTCCCACAACCCACTCTGCTGCCAGCCGTCGTGCTGGCAAAAGCTCAGTTACTTACAAAGGTCCTGAAACCTTCCTGGGCACTGGCCAAGGTCTCAAAAACCACCCAGACTCTAGACTAAGTCCTATATTGTCACTGGCTACAGACCCATGGTACCTGCCAAGGTCCCATGACACTCCACATAACTGGCTATAGTCCTGAGATGCATCCAAGTACCTACCAAGGCCCCATGACCTGGCAGGTACTAGTCAAGTTCTCAGAACCCCCTGCCATGGAGAAAGACTTGCCCAGCTCTCTGTGCAACATTCTAAACAGTAGCCTGAGAACAGCCCACCCTACCAAATGGATATTCCAGAGCACTGTCTTGGACTGTGACAATGACAGGAGAATGGGACAACCCAAGAGAACAGCTGTGGTACAGGTTTTCAAGGCATCTGCCCCTCTCCTACCTCATCAATCTTCCACAATAGGACACAGTTCAGGGAAGATAGGTTTCCAGTGGACATAGTCATTTTTTCTGTGAATTCTTCTACCCAGTGAAAAGAACATAGACCTCTAGATAGCACTTTTGAACATCTCCAATATATATTTTCATCAATCTGGCCAAAGTATAATTGAAGGATTAAATTCTACCAACTGCAAGGCAAAAACAACAAGTAAACTGCAAAGAAAACCCATCAGGCTGATAGGAGACTTCTCAGTGGAGACCATACAATCCAAAAGGGATTGGGGTTCCAGTCCTAGTCTTCTAAAACAGAAAAACTGGGAGCCAAGAATTTTGAATCTTGAGAAAAATTTCCACAAATAATGGAGAAATAAAGACTTTTCCAGACAAGCAAACACTGACAATTTATTATTACTAGGCATACCCTACAGGAAATGCTTAAACGTGCTTTACATATGGAATAGCAAAATAGATACACGCCAGTGTAAAAACACCAAAAAGTTAAAGCTTACAACTCTTACAAAACAACATCGCAAGAGGGAAGACATAACAACAAGGGATTATCTAACATGATGAACAGAACATCGTCCTGCATATCAATACTAATACTCAACATGAATAGTCTGAATGCCTCGTTAGAAAACATAGACTGGCTGAATAGATAAAAAAAAATGATTCAAATATTTTCTATCCTCAATTAATACATCTAAACCACAGGGACTCACACAGACCTAAGGTAAAGGGATAGAAAAAAAATACCTCATAAATGGAAGCCAAAAGTGATTATGAATGGCCATTATCATTTCAAATAAAAAGAACTTTTAAATTAACAATAAACAAAAGCTGTGGTCATTATAAGATGGGAAAGAGAGCAGTGCAACAAGAATAAATAACAGTCCTATAGATATATGTTCCTAATATAGGCACCCACAGATTCATAAAGAAAATTCTACCACATTGAAGCAAAGAAAAAAACACTACCTTCCTAGTTGCTAAGGATTTCAACACTACACTGACAGAACTAGACAGATCTTCAAAACAGAAAACAAGGAAAGAAACACCAGACTTTAAAAAAGATTTCTAAAAAACTGACATTTACAGAACATTCTGACCACAAACTGTGGAATAAACATTCTTCTTATCATCACATGAGACATTCTCCAAGACTGATAATATCTTAAGCCAAAAACAAGTCTCATCAAATACAAAGAAATTAAACTCATACTATGTATCTTCTTAAACTATGAGTAAAGTTAGCAATCAATATCAAGAAAAACAAAGTCTTGGAAATTAAATAAACTACTGCTGAATAATCCTTAGGTTGATGTTGATATCAGAATGAAAATCAAAAGATTCTTCAAACTAAATGAGGAAGGGGACAGTACATTTCAAAATCTAGGATATACAGTAACAAATAGCCCTAAGTGGAATGTTTATAGCTTAAATGCCCACATCAGAAAGATAGAAACAAATTAATGTTGCATTTCAAGGAGCTAGAAGAGAAATGAACCAGACCCAAAGCCACCAGAAGAAAGATATAACAAAGCTTGAAATAGAACTAATAAAATGAAACCCATCTCCCCATATAAGGAATACATGAAAACAATTTGTTGTTTAGAAATATAAGCAAAATCAATAGATCACAAGCTTGATTAACCAAATATAAAAGAGAAAGGGCCCAAATAAGATGAATCAGAAATACAAAAGATGACATTACCATTGAGACCACAGAAATACAAAATATCATTTGTGAACACTACAGAAACCTCTGTACAAAGTATAAAACCTACAGGAAATGGATGAATTCCAGAAAACACATAACTTCCTAAGCCTGAATCCTCAAATAACTGGCCATTAACAAAACACATCCTTGTAAATAACTGTTCAGTCAAATAAAAAACCAAAAGGGAAATTAAAAATATGTTTAACTGAAAGGTAAGAAAAATACTATACATCACAATTTGTTGATAGTAACTAAAACAATATCTAATAATGCCCAAAATATAGGGGAAAATATAGCTACACATATCATATATATTAACATCAGCATTAGGAAATCATGTAAATAAGTTCATGATAATTAGTTTTATCAACTTAAATGAAAAAAATTCTTTAAAGATGGAAATCATCAAAAAAGTCATAAGTGATATAAATGTCCTCATGTCTATTAAATTAATTGGATTTTTTTCAAATTGTTCCCACAAAAAATATCAGAAGCTCATATTTTTTTCACTGTTGAATTCTAACAAATAATAATAAAAAAAAACCAGTGTTGCCTAAACACATTCAGAAAATGAAGGAAGAAAAAATACATATCACCTTATTTTACAAGGCCAGCACAACCCTGACAACACATGTAGTAAAAGTTACAATAAAAGAAATTTAGAACAAAACACCCAAGTAGGAAGACCTTGTCCCTCTTTCCTCCCACAAACACACTGATTCACAACTCATAGACATATTGCCTTGGTGAAAAGTCAGAAACTATATGCAGTCCCCAAGTTACAAACATCCAACTTACATACAACTTGAACTTACAAAGAAGGTTATTACAGTTAAGTCCCCCAAGTTACAAACATCCAACTGACATTTGACTTGCACTTATGAATGAAGGCTCTTAGAGGTAATAGGTAAATATACTTGTTCCAACTCACATATAAATTCAACTTAAGAACAAACCTACAGAACATATCTCATTTGTAACCCAGGGACTGCTGGTAATTGAAAGGCAAATGTGAAATCACATCGTCTAGTACGGAGATAAGGTGCATGCTCTTGACGGAATTTCTATTCATGATACAATACCACATGGTCAGGAAAAGAATAATTTACTCAAAGCTTTTCCCTGTGAAGAGAAAAGATTAGCTTATGTGTCCAACATCCCACCTTTTCCAAGGGCTTCTCCCAAGAATAGCTTCCCTATTGCCGATCTTGGAGCTCTTCTGTATACAGCAAAGTCTAGCTACCTAGGGAAGAACAGAGACTGCAGTTTGGACTGGTGGATGGAACAGCTCCTCCTCCAATTCTGCACAGAGTTAATGGACTGAAAGTGTCAATTTCAACTTCTTCTTGGGGAAGGAAAGAATTAATGTGTGAATTTAATGCTGCAAATTCCCTGGAAGTTCTCAAAAACTTCCATCTTACTTTCCAAGCTTAAAGCTCTGATGAGTCTACCAGAGTCTAGTCACCCAGGGAGAATGGAGACGTGGCTTAGACTGGCAGATGCTGTAGCTCCTCCACTCAGCTCAACAGAGTGAACAGACAAAAACTACAGCTATTTCCTCTGGGAAGGGAAAGAGTTGGTAGGGTCCTCTGGACTCTGGCTGAAGAGATTGGAGGGTTTTATCCTCATGTATAAGGATAGATAAAAGTTACATGACTATCAATAAATAGATGCAGAAAGAGCATTTGACAAATGACACTTTTGAAAAGAACTTTCAAAAACAAGAAGTAGAAGGAAAGTACATTAATATAGTAAAGTCCATGTATAACAGGTTTATGGCTAACACCATACTCAAAAATTAAAACCTGAAAATTTGTCCTGTAATGTTATAAAAAAGATAAGGATGCTCAATGTTGGAATTCCTGGCCAGAGGAATTAGGAAAGAAAAATGTATCAATATGTTTCACTTTCTTATAACAGAGTACCAAAGGTAGGCTGGGCAACTAATAAAGTAAAAAAGAAGTTTATTGGATTCCCTATGCTGGTGACTTGAAATCTCAAGGGCCACCAGCTGCTTTAACTCATGATAGAGAAAGGAAAGTAGGCATGTGCGAAGAGATAGCATGGTGAGAAAGGAAGCAAAAGAGAGAAATAAGGAATGTCAACTCTTTTTACCCACCAGCTCTCACTGGGAACTAATCCATTCTTTCAAGAGTGAGAACTCACTCTCCCTGCTGGAGGGCATTAATCTATTCACAGGGAATGCACTGCATGACCCAAACACCTCTGATAGGTACCTCTTCCCAGCAGTGGCAAATTTCAAAGGAAAAGAAGTAATTTTTGTCAAAAAGATGCCTGCACTTGAATGTTTACCTCAACACAATTCACAGTTACCAATAGATAGAATCAACGTAACATCCATCAATTCATGAGTGGATAAAGACAATGTGTCATACATATACCCGTATTTGTACACACACACACACACACACACACACACACCATGGAGTAACACTCAGTCACAAAAAGAAATAAAATAATGCTTTTGCAGAAACTTGAATAGAATTGGAGACCCCTATCTTAAGTGTAAGTGAAGTATCTCAGGAATGGGAAAAAAACACTATATGTTCTCACTAATAATTTAGAATTAATTGATGTGTACATGTGGCACAAATAGATCTGAAAGACATTAGAAACTGAGCACCAGACAGTTTAGGGTATGAGTGAGGGGTAACAATTTACCTATCGTGTGCAATGAACACTATTCTGGAGATGGACACGCTAATACAAAGTCCTGACTTCAGCATTACACAATGTATTTATATAACAAAAACATTTATATTCCCTTAATATGTTGAAATAAAAAAGAATAAGCATGCTGAAGGATGAAAAAGACTGTTAGTTAAAATACTGCAAATACTGCTGAAAGACATTTAAGACAATTTGAAAGACATGCATAATCAGGGATTAAAAGACTCATTGTCATAAAATTTCTATCCCTAGCAAAGTGATATACAGATTCAATGCAATATCTATCAAAATCTCAAAATCATTTTCTACCAAAATAAAAATAAATTATAATTCATATAGAATACAAAATATAATGACTTGCCAAACTGATCTTTGGAAAGAAGAACAAAGCTGGAGGAATAAAACTTCTTTATTTGAAATTATAATTCAAAGCTGCAATCAAAACAGTACAGTACAAGGACAGGCACATAGAACAATAGAACAGAATAGACAGCCCAGAAATAAATCCATCCACACAGGGGCAACTGATTTTTGATAAGGGTGCCAAGAATATATAAAAATGAAAATGTAGTTATTTAAAAAATTATGGGAAAACTAAATATTTACTTGTAAGAGGATTAATCAGGACCCTTATAGTATACTATGCACAAACATCAACTCAAACAGCTAAAATACTTAAATGTAAGACCTGAAGCTAATGCCAATCCGAGACAAATATATACAGGAAAAGCTTCATAACACTTGGCAATGATTTATGGTTATGACACCAATATCTAAGACAACAACAAAAAGAAGTAGCCAAATGGGAATACATCAAAATACTTTGTAGAGAAAAGCAATAATTTACAAAGGGAAAAAAACAACAGAATGGAAATAAAATGCAACCCATATATCTTAAAAATCAATAAGGAGCTTCTATAATGTATTATAAAAAAACTAATAACTTAATTGAATAACGAACTTAGCACTTCAGCTGTCATTTTTTTCCAAAGCAGATGTACAATAGGACAAAATATTTATGAAGAATGTTCAACATCATTGATCATCAAAGAAATGAAACATCAAATCTTCAATTGCTTACCATCTCACACCTCTCAAAATGGCTATTATAAAAATGGAAAATGAAGATAATCACACAAATGTTGACAAGAGAGGTGGAGAAATTAAAACTCTTGAACACTGCTGTTAGGTATTTCAAATGGTGTAACCATGATAGAAAACAGTATGTTAAGTTCCTCCAAAAATGAAAAATAAAGCAATTATTTGATCTAACAATTCCACTTTTGGATATTGATATCCACCTCTAATACTTCAAATCTGGATCTTAAAGGAATATGCGCATTCTCATATTCAGTATTTGCAATAGACAAAATGTGAAAACAACTTGAATATACACAAGGGATTAGTGATGAAAAAAGTGATCTGTACAAATAATGAAACATTATTCAGTCTTAAAAGGAACTTAATTGTCGCTATGCTACAACCTGACAAGTCTTAATGCATTATTGTAAATTAAATAAGCCAGTAACACAAAGCAAATACTATATAATTCCACTTATATGAGTTGTCTAAATGATCAAACTCATGGAATCAAAGAGTAGAATAGTGGTTGCTAACGGTTGGAGAAAGAGGGTTATGGATAATTACTAATAAACGGGCATTTTGGTTAAGGAAGGTGGATAATTTATAGGGAAAGAATCACTTTACAGGATTATATCTATAGCAAACAATTTGTTGTACACTTGAAAATTTGTTAAGAGGGTAAATTTCATATTAACTTTTCTTACCACAATAAAGTAAAAATAAGATACAATAAATGGAAAAAAGAACAAAATGAACAAAACAAGCAAACTAAAACATGTAACATAGAGTATTAAAATGATAATGCATTGTGATCAAGTAGGGCTTATTCTACAAATACACAACTGGTTTCATATTAGAAAATCCATCAGTGTGATTAAACATGTTATGGACTGAATGATTGTGTCACTCCAAAATTCATAAGATGAAGCCTTAACCCTTAATGTCGGGACATTTAGAGGTAGGGTTATTGAAAGGATTTTAGGTACAGATGAATTCATGAAAGTGAACCCCATGATGGGACTGCTGTCTTTTTCAAAAGAGGAAGACAAACAAGAGCTCCTTTTCTTTCTGCCAAATGAGAATATATACAGCAAGAAAGTACCTGTCTGCAGCAGAAGAACTGGGTCCTCACCAGGGAAGTGAATTGGCCTGTACCTTGATCCTGGACTGCCCAGCTTCCAGAACTGTGAGAAATAAATTTCTGCTGCTTAGGTCACCAAAACAAAGCTATTTTGTTATGGTGTCCTGAGTAGATTAATACACCATACTAGAATAATAAAGGAGAAAATTATTTAATCCTCTAAATAGAGGCAAAAATATAACATTTGACTACACTACATTCTGTTCATGATGAAATCTTTTAACAAACTAAGAACAAACAGGAATTAACAAAACATAATGAAGAACATATACAAAAAAAAACCCAGAAAACTACAATTCATTCAATTCATTTTAATAGTTAAAACATGTGCCCCTTGGATTAGACACAAAGCAAAGATGAAATATGAATCTATCCTGCAATATTAATATCACATTTGGCAATATTAAAACTTGATATTAACATAACATCACTAAATTTTATAACTTAGTATTATATAATAGAATGTCATAGTTATCAGGAGATGTACACTGAAATATTTAGAAATAAATAGACACACTACCTATAGTTAATGTCAAATGATTTATATAGAGAGGAAAGAAAGACACCAAAAAGAAAAGTGAGGAAAATTGTAAAGTACATGGGGGCAAAATGTAAAGAGTTGGTTAATCCTGGTAAAGGGTATAAAAGGAGTTCTATATATTATTCTTGAAACCTTTCTGCATGCTTTAAAATATATTAAAATAAGCTATTCAATGTATTTCCTATTGGAGTCCCTGGTCTCTAAGTTATGGATGTTATTATTAATTATGAATAAGCGAACCAAATAGAACAGCAGTAGGAACTAGAAAGGATGAAACTACTTGCCTTGCTTATATGACAACCATGAACCCAATACATTAAATTTAATTAATTTTTACCATGGGTAAAATGTTTCCATGGGTGCCAAATTAATAATCAATTTTGTGAGTCTAATTCAGAGATTAAAATTTTCAAGGTACCATGTTAAGTAACTTTTCTTTCCAATATATATATATTTTTGAGACAGAGCCTCAAGCTGTCACCCTGGATAGAGTGCTGTGGCATTACAGCTCACAGCAATCTCCAGTTCCTGGGCTCAAGCGAGTCACTTGCCTCCACCTCCCAAGTAGCTGGGACCACAGGCGCCCGCCACAATACCTGGCCATT
>CAUYON010108728.1:0-15608 GCA_963573935.1 Arctocebus calabarensis
GCCCAAACAACTTTTGCAGTGTCTATTTATTGAGGGGATACACAACAGGTGTGAAGAGTGCTAAGTAATGATGTGCAGGAGCTATGTGCTCAAGGACCACAAACAAAGGACATTACAAGCTCTTTCTCCACAACTCCCACAATAAAGTACCGTATAATGTTTAAGGTTTAACACCTGCTTACTATTGAGTGACTGATCTTATTTCATTCTGAAACACTGAGTTACTTGGGGGCTTGCCTCTAAGTTACAAGATCTCTCTAGGCTTGCGGGAGAATGTCTTGCTCTCAGCATTTCCTTTGATGTGTTAAGAACCGGTGACTGTCCTTGTAAGCATGAAGTTCATTCCTCCACAGGTAATAGTTGCACAACTTTGTAAGTATACTAAAAATAACTGTGTGCACACTCTAAAAACAGAAGAAAATTATTACATGATAATTATGTGACTGTAAGATTGTAGTCACGGAACATAGATGATGTGTGCAATAAATGATGTTGAAAAAATAAGATAATGAATGAGGAATAAGGCTGGAAACCTATCTTGCACACTTCATAAAGATAAATTCAAAATGGCTCATGAATTTGAATTCAAAATTAAACTTTAAAGTCATAAAAGGGGAAGAGGAGGAGGGAGAGAAAAGATGGGAGGATGGGGAAGAATTGGTGTGCTGCCACCTAACGAGCATGACATAAGGGTATATGGCACACTTCCTGGGTGCAGGATAACAATGACAGGGATTTTATGTAATAAATGCAAACATTGCACCTGTTATAGGCCAACAGCCCCCCAAAAGACCCAAGTCTGTCTCAGCCTGTCTCAGCCTTGGTCCCCAGTGTGCCTCCCTCCCACCCCCAGTTTAATTCTGAGAACAGGTTTCTGACAAGGAAGTTCTTTGAATTCCCTGACTCCCTAGCCACGGCTAAACAATGGTGAAAACTTACTCAAGTAGAATGTCCCAGGCTACTGAGTTTCCCAAGCTGTCCCCATGCCAACTGCCATGCTGTAGCCCCCTGACTGGTACCCTGCCCTGAGCTAACTGCCACATTCCACTTCTCTACATGTCTGCCTGCCACATTAGCACAAAAAGGGTATAAAAATCAGCCTGCACTGTACTTCCAGGCCACTTGCCCTTTAGGACAGCAATCCCCTGAGCAGGTGTAATAAATCACCATCTGATTTATGCCTAAAGTCGGGTCCAAGTTTTTCTTATGGGTGCATGAGTACAATACAACCTAATCATTTGCACCCTCACATTAATCTGAAATTTTAAAAAATAAATAAAATAAAAATCAATTCTGATCTATCAGAAAAAGACAATAAAACAATGGTGAATATTTTAAAATCTTTGGAATAAACATAGAGTTCTTAAATAACATAAAATACAAAATGAATTTTCTATGAATCAAAGTTCTGCATGACAGAATACACTACAAGCAAAGTAAAATAATACGGAGAAATACATATTAGCAACTCTTCTGAGTAAGGTACTTGGCGCATAGTACATATTAAGAAGGGAAGATAAACAGATAATTCGTGGGAAAAGAAATGATACTGGTTCTTAAACATATCTAAGGATGCTCAACTTGACCCACAGAAGAATGAAAATGCTAAAATGCATTAACCTTATCTATCATAACAACAAAACGTAAAATTTCTTAACATATTGTTAAAGAGAATTTGGAGAAATAGTGGTTCTAGATTTTTTAGAAGTGATAAAAATCAAAGATCAGTGAGGCAATGTCTATTAAAATTTATATGGCGCATCTTAGAAGGGTACAGACGAAACTTACTAAATGCAGAATACAAATGTCTTCATACAATAACTAAGAAAATGCCATGAAGGCTATGTTAAACAGTTTGATGAAAACATTTCAGGTTGTATATGAAACCAGCACATTGTACCCCTTGATTGCACTAATGTACGCAGCTATGATTTAATAAAAAAAATAAAAATTAAAAATAAAAAAATAAAATTTATAGTGCTCATACCACTAGATGTGGAGATATCTCCCCTAAAAATATCTTAATCCCAGAAATATACTCACAATTATGAATACTTTTGTTTATCATAACATTGTTTATATTAGTAAAATATTAGAAACAATCTAAATGTCTCCCACTGGTCAGTAGAGTCTGAGGGGATGCTGCTGCTTAATAAAAGATAATGCAACTGCAACCATTTAAAAGAGAGCGGATTCTCTTTCCACATTCAGGTCATCTACAAGTATGAAAAGAAATGAAAGCTAAAAAAATGTGAATAATATATTGTGATTTGTGTGGGGAACCAAGATAGGAATTGGTAGGCAGTGCTTAATTGAGTCAGGAAGTCTCAAAACAAAGTCTCAAACCATTATAATCAAAACAAAACACGAGTCAGAAGGTTTCAACCTACCCTGATCAAAATAGGATGGGGGCGGGACATGTTCCAATTGCTTATAACCAAGATAGAGGACTGATCACACTTCTTCTTGTCCTTGTAGCTTCTTTATACCCTCATTTCCATAAACGTTTCCAAGGACACTTCTCACTCCCATTGTGGACCTGATGCCATGACCCTCAAGTTTGAGCTTATTTGGCCAAAAGGGAGGGTGTCACCCTAATTCTAGAAAAACACAGCCTCTTCTCAAGAAATAGCATGAATATTCCTCCACTTCTTCCATTTGTACTAAAACCGATGCTTAAATAGCAAGGCTAAAGGAACTGTGGGGGCTAGTTCTCCTTCACAGAGAAAATGAGCCTCTATTGTGTAGAGATTTTCTGTACTTTCCAAATAAAATTTGCTGTGCGAAGCCAAGGACCCCACTTGGACATCAAGTGATTTTCATCATTGGATGTTACTGTCCTGTATCAGGAGTAATAAAGAATACAAATACAATATATTTGGAAATGCAGTGCAAGGCTAAGATCTGGGAGAGGAATAAGAACTTGTAACCATGGTGATCTCCAGGGCAGAGAACTGGAGAGTGGGAATCAACAGGTACAAGGCAACAACCAGGCTTTTACTCTATGCAGTTTGTACTTCTGAATTTTTTACCATATGATTTGTTATTCACTCAGAAAGAAAATGGAAAGTGGGAAGGCAGGAATGAAGATAGGCTAGGGAGGCAGGAAAGAAGAGAGGAAGGAACAGAGGAAGGGATAAAGAGGAAGGAAGAGAGGGAGGAAAGAGTTTGTCAATAGTAGGGAATTCTCAAAAACAAAGCAGTAAGTCCTCAATGGCAATGACGTAAAAATAAATTTTATTCCCTCTGGAAATCATAAGTTTTCTTCAGCAGACAATAACTAATGATTGTTGTTTTCCAATTCCATCTCATCCCCTGAGACTATAAATCTCAAAGAAGTGCGTATTAATCCCTTAGGACCTAACTATATATAAACTCCCTCATAAGAAAGAAGGAGCCACAGAGAGGGACCTTGGTGGGCAATCACCATGCGCTAGTTACAGAAAGAATCTAGATGTAACTCCCAAATAAGGAAAACAGAGCAAATTCAGTTTTTACGGTCAACTGTGTATCATCGCATCCTACGCAGGAGGTGCCAAAGCAGAGGGTTAAAGCCGAAGACATTGCATGTTTTACCCCAGGACCAAGAGGAGTCACATCATCCCTGGTGATATAAAGAAAAAGGATTGAGGTATTTGAAATGGGCTGAGTGTTGCCTGGGAAAAGATATGAATAAAAAAGTAATGGAATTGATCAATCAATTAATGTTATTATATTCATATGTGTTACTATGGTCCTTTGTTAAGCACCCATTTAATGCCTATCTCTGGGCCATTCTACTTCTTCCTTTTTCTCTTCCTCTTCTCATTGTTTTTCTTTATTTCCCCTTTTTGTTTTGAAATATCTACAGATCCACAGGAAGTTGCACAGATTGTACAAAAAAGTCCTCGAAATCTTTCACCTAATTTTTCCTCAATGGTTACATTTTGCATAATACCTCTTGATATCGAAACCAAGATTTTGATATTTGTACAGTGCGTGTGTGTCCCATTTTATCTCTTGTGTAGATTCATGTAACCACCATTATAATCAAGATTGTAACTTGATTAGAATCCCATTCACATTCCATCACAAGTTTCAGATTCTCACACTAACCCTGATAGTTACACCACCCATCCCGCTACCACCTCTAACCTCTGACATCACTAATCTGTTCTCCATCTCTACAATTCTTCCATTTGGATAATTTTATGCAGATTAAATCATACAATGTGTGACTTCCAGAAAATGGTATTGTCATTTGGTATTGACTCAGCATAATGCCACTGAGATCCACCCAACTTGCCACATGTATTAGTACTTTGTTCCTCTGTATTGACAACTAATATTACACATTAAAGTTGTACCAGTATGCCAAACCAATCACCGATTGTAGAATATTCTGGATATTTACAGTTTGGTGCTCTCATAAATGAAGCTATTATGAAAAACTGTTTACCCATTTTTGTGGACATAGGTTTTTGTGCAAACATAGCTGCCCAAGGGATAAAGACTAAATTGTATTGTAAGGGGGTGTGTTTAGTTTTATAAAAAAAAATACTGAACTATTTCTCAGAGTGACCGTACCATTTTACATTCCCACCAGCACTGTATGAGATAGGTAATACTCTGCCTATGTGATAATGTTTGCTATTGTCATTATTTTTACTTTAGTCAGTACGATACATGTGTAGTGCTATCCTATTTTGTTAATGTCATAGTATTTCATCATTTCCTTTATTCGCATTTCTCTATTAGCTAATGATGTTAGATCTTTTTTAGGTGTTTATTCACCACATGTATGGCCCTCTTTGATAAAATATCTGTTTACATCTTTTACCTGTTTTGTAATTTGACTGTTTTACATAATGAGTTTAGGAGTTCTTTATATATTGTAAGTAAGAGTTCTTTGTCAGATACGTGACTTGAAAACATTTTCTCTCAGTGGACCACATGCTTCTTTATCCCCTTAATTGGGTCTTTAACAAGCAAAAGTTTTCATTTTGATGAGGTTCTGTTCATTTATTTATTTCCCTTTATCAATTCATGTCATGTCTAAGAACTCTTCCCTAAGTTCTAAGTCCTGAAAATTTTGTCCTATCTTACCTTCTGAAAGTTTTATAATGTTATATTTTACATTTAAATCTATGATCCACTTTTAGTTAATTTTTATATAAGTTATAAGAGCTTTTATTTTTCTTATGGATATCTTGTTACTATTCCACCATTTGTGAGAAAGACTACATTTCCTCTATTGAATGTCTCTTACCACTTCATCAAAAATCAGTCAGCTGTACTTGTGTGGATCTATTTCTGGTTCTCTATTTATTTTTATTTTTTTTCTCTTTCCCTCCACCAAGATTATGGTGTTGATTACTATACCTATACAGTTACGTGTGGCATAACATTTCAAACAATGGACAGCATACATGACAGAGGTCACATGAGATAATAGAGCTGAAAAATTCTGATAGCCTAGTGACATCACATCCATTCTAACATCATAGATGGAGGTACAAATAAACCATTTGTCAAGGAAATGGATCAATATTTGGAATCACACCCTCTCCCTAGACTTAGCCCAGATGAAATAGATGTCCTGAACAGACCAATTTCTAGCACTGAGATCAAAGAAACAATAAAAAAAACTCCCAATAAAAAAATGCCCTGGGTCTCGATGGCCTCACACCAGAATTTTATCAAACTTTCAAAGAAGAGCTTATTCCTATGCTAAAGAAATTATTCTAAAAAATTGAGGAGGAAGGAATCCTCTCCAATACGTTCTATGAAGCAAACATCACCCAAAATGAGGTAAAGAACCAACTAAAAAGGAGAACTTTAAACCAATTTCACTAATGAATATTGATGCAAAAATTCTCAACAAGGCTTGGTGCCTGTGGCTTAACGGGCTAAGGGGCCAGCCATGTACATCTGAGCTTGCTTGCGGGTTCGAATCCAGCCTGGGCCCGCCAAACAACAATGACGGCTAGAACCAAAAAATGGCCAGGCGTTGTGGCGGGCGCCTGTAGTCCCAGCTACTTAGGAGGCAGAGGCAGGAGACTCGCTTGAGCCCAGGAATTGGAGGTTGCTGTGAGCTGTGATGCCACAGCACTCTATCCAGGGTGACAGCTTGAGACTCTGTCTCAAAAAAAAAAAAAATAAAATAAAACAGTAACCCAAACCATGGGATGATTTCTTTGGGCAATATTTAGATTCAGTAGATAACATTTAAAACTGCATAAATTTTTCCAATGTTGCCAACAGGTGATTCCCGTTGAGTTTTAAGGCTTTAAAGCAAATGTAACTACTGTATATAATTCTATACTTTTTGACCAGTCTCTTAGTCTCATTTAACAGATTAGTTTAGTAAAATAGTTAGTTATGTCTCATTTTATGAGAGGACATTACAGATAAGGCTGGGATTTAATACAGGTGATTCACAGCCTTTTTTCTCTCTCTAATTTCTCTCTTTATTAAAGACAAAGTATATTAGAACTAACTTAGTTGCCAAAATAAACTGTACCTTCAGTACACTGGGTCTGATTATTTGCCTAAAGTGCAGTTAAGAATAATTAATTATTAGCCATCTAGGTTCTTTCTTTAAAATTGGCTTTGAAATTATAAAAAAAAAAAAAATTGGCTTTGATGGAACCTTTTATAAGGAATCTCAGACTGGACTTTCTTTTTTTTTTTTTTTTTTTGAGACAGAGCCTCAAGCTGTCATGTCACCCTGAATAGAGTGTCGTGGCATCACAGCTCACAGCAACCTCCAATTCCTGGGCTCAAGCAAGTCTCCTGCCTCCGCCTCCCAAGTAGCTGGGACTATAGACGCCCGCCACAACGCCTGGCCATTTTTTGGTTGCAGCCGTCATTGTTGTTTGGCGGGCCAGGCTGGATTCCAACCCGCCAGCTCAGGTGTACGTGGCTGGCGCCTTAGCCCGCTGAGCCACAGGCACCGAGCCGAGACTGGACTTTCTTGAAAGCCTTTCACGAGCCCATGTTTTATCTGTGCCATTAGATACCTGTATGCATTGGGTAAATTCTTCTTTTCTTGAGGTCTCTAAGTACACTTCGATTCCTGGACCCGTCAGCAAGTGACCTTCATTACCACAGATCAGGAAATGTTACTGATGGCAGTACCTGGCCAGTTTTTCAAAGGGCTTGGGTTTTTTGCTGAATGCCAGCACCTTATCTCAAGACTATTTGTAACATAGCAACCACAGTTTTTAGCAGTAGTAACTCTTTATTTGCCGGAAGGAGAGGGTGACATTTAAATTTGGAATTGACCAATCTTTGAAAGGAATTTTGACAAACTATAGGAAACAGCAAACACAAATTTGACAAACAACTCACACTCACCAGTCAAACAAATCGAAGACCCACTCTCTGTGAGTCCTAAAAGGAAAAACCTAAAACAGACCAGCGACTACTAGACAAAATCAAACCAAAACAGACTAGAGACTCACTCCTCTGTGAGTTTAAAAAGGAAAAATCCAACAAACCAGAGAAGGGACAAGTAAAAGCAGACAGTTCAGACAAATCCAAAGGGACAGGGAAACGTCTAAAGAAGAGAAACCAACAGACTCCACACTTTGTGAGTCTAGACAGATTGGAGAGAGACTGACAGGTTTCACACAATCTCATGGACATAGAAAAAGACTTCTGTGGGTCCAAAAGGGAAGAAACCACAGCAGACCCATGCCTCATGGGTCCAAAAGAGAAGAAACCATGACAGACCCACACCTCATGGGTCCAAAAGAGAAGAAACCCATGCCTTGTGAGTCCAAAAGAGAAAAAACCATGGCAGACCCACGCCTTGTGAGTCCAAACCAGTGACTTGCCACAGCGTCCTGTGCGGGCTTGGGAGGGGAAGTTAATGTCACATCTGACCTTCCCTAATCCCCAAGATACCAGACAACTGCAGTCCCCAGACAAAAGTATAAAGGTAGCTTAATGGGGCAGATGGTCCCTCCCCCCACATCTCTAGAGAAAAGGTAGATGTTATAAACTCATCCAGGTGTCACTGATTAATCACTGATTTGGAAGTTTTGGGACCTATGCTCAGACTCCACACGTTCAAGGGCCCTGGGGTGGAGGAACGTTTTCTCCAAGGCCTTCCCCTAAAGCCATTGGGCAGCGGTGGGCATAGGTGGGAGTTTGGGGGTGGCAAGTCTCACTGGGACAGCAAATCTCGCTAGGGCCTCCAAATGTTGTAACTGTGGCCACTTGTAAGAAAACTCAGATCCCCCCACTTCAGGTTCAAATCAGAAGTGGTTTATTTACACCTGTGCAGGCAGGTTGCTGCCCCAAAGGGCAAATAGCCCCAAAGAGAAATGCAGGCAGCCTTTTATACCCTTTCTTATTGCTATGTGGCAAGCCAAACAAAAACAGGAGCAAAGTGTGGCAGTTAGCTTGGGGTGGGGGATGGGAGGGGGTTACACTCAGGTAATTGGCTCAGGGGGCTACTGCGTTGGCGACTGGCATGGGAATAGCTTGGAAATCTCAGTAGCTTGGGAAACTCAGTAACCTGGGAAACTCTGCTTGAGTGAGTTTTTACCATTGTTTTAACCATGGCTAGGGAGTCAAGGGAACTTGGAGAACTTCCTCATCAGAAACCTGTTCTCAGAATTAACCCAAGGGGGGGATACACTGGGGACCAAGGCTGAGACAGGCTGAGACAGACCTAGGTCTTCTGGGGGGCTGTTGGCTTACAACAAGAGCAGTTGAGATGATGTCTCCCCACCATGAGCTTTCAACCCAGCTTAAGTCTCCTTTGTGTAAAAGAAACAAACACACACCTCTGTCAGTCCCATCCCCTTACCTCTTCTCCAGTTCCATTCTTCTCTTTTCTCTTTACAGCCAAACTTCTGGAGTCATCCTCCACCCCTTCTCCATCCCTGTACCTCCCACTGAAGTCCTCTACTTGCTAGGTCTTCTTCTCATTCCCACCTGGCCTGGGTCCTGGAGCTCTCCCTCTGCGCTCTCTGCCTCTCCCATGATGTCCCTGCCCACCTTTGGGCTCCAGCCCCTATCTCCCACCAGACAATCAGGAATTTCTGGTCCTCAGGCCCTGTCCCTCTTTGACAGCCTTACTCCACTTGTTCTTTCCCACCCTGGTTCATAACCCAGTACCTCCCAAGGGCCAGCACTTTGAACCCTAACTCCTCTTCTTGCTTCCATCATCCCCTCTCTCCCACTCCCCCATAGCCAGGCTCAAAAGTGCAGCTTGAGTACTTTAGGTTATTTTCCAAACAAATATTTATGTCACTCCCTGGAGGAAACACCTTTCAGGACTCCCCATGGCCTTCAAGATGAAGCCCAAACCCAAGGCTGGACTACAGGTCCTGGATACTCAGGCCCCACTCACCTCTGCAGCCTCACCTCTGACCACTCCTATCAGCACTCTATACACAACCCCAGAGGATGACCTACAATCCCACCCACATTCCAAGTTTTCTCTCACCTCCTCACTTTTGCAAATTGTTATTTCCTTTCCTTTTTTTTTTTTTTGAGACAGAGCCTCAAGCTGTCACCCTGGGTAGAGTGCCGTTGCATCACAGCTCACAGCAACCTCCAACTCCTGGGCTCAAGCGATTCTCTTGCCTTGGCCTCCCAAGTAGCTGGGACTATAGGCACCCACCACAATACCTAGCTATTTTTTGGTTGTAACTGTCATTGTTGTTTGGCGGGCCCGGGTTGGATTCGAACCCTGCCAGCTCAGGTGTATGTAGCTGGCACCTTTTACCACTTGAGCCATAGGCACCAAGCCTGTTGTTTCTTTCTCATGGTCCTCCTTTCCCCCTCCACTGCCTTCTTTGCCTGGAGAACTTCTAATTCTTCAGGTCCTAGCTGAGAGGTCACCTCCTCCAGCAAGCCTCCTGACTTCCTCCCCTTTTTTGGGGGCTCAGATGCCACCCTCCAATTTGCCCCCATGCCATCATGTATTTGTCATCATCACAGCATTCACCATGCTGTGTCTATTCATCTGTTTTCAGTCTGTCATGTGACTAATTTCCTTACTCCCCTCTCTCCATCACATCCACACCTTCCTGACTCCACACCTTCCTGAAAAATCTGTTTCTCCTTCAGCCCAGCATCTGTGACCTGGCATAGTGCTTGATGCTGAGCACATAAACACATCAAATGCATGACTGAACAGAAACTGGTGAACACTCCGATGTGTAACCTTTTCCTACACTGAAGATTATCTCCTTTGAATAGATTCCCAAAAGGTGGGAATTACTGAATCAAGAGGATGCATACTGAGAGCTTTCAATTTCCACAGCTAAGTAGCTTTCGAAAAGGCTGCAGCAACCACACTCCCACCAGCAAGTCTAAGAGTATCTACTGCACTGTGCTCTTGTAGTTTGGCTATTTTCCTTTTATCTTTTTTTAAAAGGCTCATTTTATAGGCAAAACATACCACCTTGTTCTAATTTGTATGTCTTTGATTTGGGGAGCAGGAACATTATTCCTTATGTTTGAATACTGAATGTATTCCTTTGAGGATTTACCTGTTTGTGTGCCAACAAGAACTTTTAAGGCAGGTTGGCTTTTTCATGAGACAACTTTGGGCCTATCTATGTCTGGGCTGACCAGAACAGGAAGGGAGCTGCTGTAATGATCCTGGTAACAGATGAGCAAGCCAGGGTCACTATGGGGGCCATAGGGGTTGCAGGAAGGAAGTGGGGCAGAGATCAAGGAGGCTAAGTCAGCCCAACCTAGGGATGGCAGCAGACAGTGGGTGTGGGGTGCTGAAGGCAGGGTATCACCAGCTTTCTGGCTTAGCTAAGTAAATAAAAGGAGCTGTTGGGTGCTGAGATGTGACCAGGTAGACATGGACACAAAAACACACACCCCTGCAAGGTGGTTCTCAGAGCTCTACTGATTACACCTGGTGAGGAATGGTGGGTCCGCGGCAGGTGGGCTGCATGGGGAAGGAGATCAGGGAGCTGGACTTTGGAAGGGTTTGTCAGGCAGGTAGTGGAGCTAGGAGTTTGCCCAGTGGATAACGCAAGTTCAGGAAAAAGGATCGTCATTATCAAAAGATGAAGGTTAGTGAGCTCATTAGACCAGGCAAAGTCTTGTTCTAGCCACTTAGTTTGTGTTAACTCTACCCCACAGCAGCCCTCTGAGGCAGGTATTCTATTGTCTTCATCTTGCCGATGAGACTAACAAGCAGAGGGCCTGACCTTGCCCATGGCCAGACAACTAAGAAGTGGCAGAGCTGGAATTTAAACCCAGGAATCTGGCCCCATGTCCAGGCTCCTTGCATATGGTTCCAGTCTCTCTAGAGATGTGAGCACACAGCAGGGAAGGGGAGAACAGAACAAGGGCCCCAGGAGGAGCTCAGAAAACAATCTCAACATTAGGGCTCAGAAAAATTCTCAGCACTCTGGCCCTTCCCGGAAAACAACTAACCATGGGCAAATCCAAAGTCCACCTCTGAGCCAGGAACGGGGCCACTGAGCCCTGCTAGAGCAGTGGTTCTCAACCTTCCTAATTGCCGCGTTGTTACAAATGGAAAAGAGGGGTCGTGACCCACAGGTTGAGAACCACTGTGCTAGAGGGACTCACTGGCCCAGTGACCGGAGCTGCCACAGACACATGGTCTCTGACCACAGCCAGCCCAGAGACTCGTCTCTAAGACCCAGGCAGCTCTTAACCTCCAGTCACCAAGCCACAGACATCCCTGTACCCTCTACTGGCCTCTCCTCCTGGCTAAGGTCAGTCTCGCCCCCAACCAGCCTAAGCACCCCAAACCCCAATGCTACCATCTCAAAACCTGCCCAAGGTCACGCCCTGCAGCACTGCTGAGGAAAGCAAAGGTCTGAACATGTAAATGCTCATCCTCAGGGTCCTGGACAGGAACATTGTGTGATTTCCAATCAGTGGCACATTAGGCAGCTGGACAAAAGGGGAAGGAAGTTCTTTCAGTACTGAGCTGGAACAGCCTCCCAGAAATAACAGTCAGTGAAAAAAGAAAGTGCAGGATAGCATGTCCACTGTGCTACCATTTGTGGGAGCAAAAAAAGAAAGAGAGAGAGAAAGAATTTGCTACCATATTTATATTTGTATGTGTATATGCAGAAACCAACTCTAAAAGGACACACAAAAAACTGGTAACACTGGCTGCCTCCATGCAGAGGAACCAGGCATCCAGAAACAGAAGAGAGTCCACATATATACTCTTTAATCTCTATGAATGTGTATACCATGTGAATATATTCTTATTTAAAAAGACAAAATAAAACATTAAAATTATACAGATAATTGCTCACATATGTGGGCATAATTTCTCTATATATTGTGTATGGATATACATAATTATTCCTTATACTATGTATAGATATAAATGATGTCCTTCTCCCCCAGGGCCTGGAAAAGAATCTTCTGGAGAAAGATCCTACTTGCACTTGGCCTCTTAGGCCTACTTCTGTATGGGCTCCCTAAAGTCAGGTACATGCCCCTTCTCCCAGCCCTTAAGGTGGGACACTGGGCTCAGGGTTAAAGTGGATCTTTCAGAGTGGCTCATAAGAGATGGAGGGTGGTGGCTAGCTCAGACTGGGCATGTGTCCCTGTGGGCTCTCCCTCCTTATAAAAAGCAAGGCTCCTGAGCAGGCCCACACACCTGTCACTGCTGCCCCCACCCACAGGTATCTGGAAGTCCTTATCCCCATGGGCGTCTGCCCTGAGGCCACAATGTCCCTGCTGAGAGACAACTCCACAGGGGTCCTGCATCCCTGGTAAGAGCTACCATCCTACCACTCAGAGCACTTCCCAAACCCTACAGAGTTCTGCCCCACTCCAGCAGACCCAGATGCTCTCAAACCAGCAGCCCCATTAGACCACGTATCTCCCAGTTGTCTAACTAAATGCTGTTCTGAGCTAGGGGCTTTTAGGGACGGGACTGATTCATCTGTGGGCAGATGAATGGATGGAGGTGGAAGTAAGCATGCACCAAGTGGACGGATGAATGGTGGTGTCTCCCATCCCTGCCCTGGCCAGGGCCCGCCCTGAAGTCCTGACGTGCACATCCTGGGGGGCTCCCATTATTTGGGATGGCACCTTTGACCTACATGTGGCCCAGCAAAAGGCTGAACAGCAGAACCTCACCATTGGGCTGACCGTCTTTGCTGTAGGCAGGTAAGGCCTGGGGAGGGGAGTGGTGCTTCCCAGGCAGAAAGTGGGTGGGTACTCATGTGATATAGGAGGTGGGGCACCCTGTTCCCCCATGCCATCAAATCCCAAACAAGAGGCAAAGACAGCACCCCTTACCTCAGACTCCCAGGGTGAGCACAGAACCATCCTACTCTGCCTCCAAAGACACCAGCACCAGAAAGCCCACCCAGCAGAGGCAGGCAGAAGTTCAGAACCATGTCTAGAAAGGGTTGCCTACCGGCTGAGGCTGGTCCTTAGAGGCACTGGGTTTGTGGTAAGAAAATCATGGAATCTAGGTTGGGTGCGGTGGCTCACACCTGTAATCCTAGCACTCTGGGAGGCCAAGGCCAGTGGATGCGTGAGCTCAGGAGTTCAAGACCAGCCTGAGCAAGAGCAAGACTTCATCTATATTAAAAACAGCAAAAGCTAACCAGGCACTGTGGTAGGTGCCTATAGTCCCAGCTATACTCGGGAGGCTAAGGCAAGAAGATTGCTTGAGCCCAAGAGTTTGAGGTTGCTGTGAGCTATGATGATGCCACAGCACTCTTCCCAGGGCACAGAATGAGACTGTATCTCAAAAAAAAAAAAAAGAAAGAAAGAAAGAAAGAAATCATGGAGTCTCCCAAGTGAGAGTGGTGACAAGAGGAGGAGAGTGATTGGGTAAGTAGAAGGATGATCTGCTGCAGTTAAGTGTCCCCTGGCGGTCAGAGGCTCAGGTGCAGGTACACAGTGGGTAGAGGGGTTACCAAGACACTTGGTAGAGGGAGAGGGGTTGGAGAACTGAGGGGGTTTTCAAGGGAGTGAATCCAAGCTGGGCAAAGAGGGACTTGTAAAGCGGGGGAGTAATAGACACTGACAAAGTAGAGAGCTCACCAGATCGGAGGACTCAGTGTTTGTGGGTGTGGCAAAGAGAGAGGGGCTGGTAATCAGAGTAAGCTAGAAGGATGAGGTCCTCACAGAGCGGGACAGACACTGATGATGACCAAGTCCAGGGATTGGCCACAGAAGTAGGTGACTGAGGAGGGTGGAGGACAGAATCAATGCTGGGAAGAAAGTCAATCATAGGACCAAGAGGCCTGGGCAATGGATGAACATTTAGCTGTGAAGAAGGAACCAAGATTGGTAAGTGGAGAAGAAATGGCAGGAGCACCAATCTCCCCATTATGGATGGGAGGAGGTGTCCAAGTGTCCACCTGCCAGAAGTGATGCAGAAGGGATTCCTTCCCTAGTGTGGCAATCAGATCCTACAACTCCCAAGATTCAGAGAAGGAGTTCAGGGCGATTAAAGGAAGTTCCTAATAATGGAACAGGCTGCTTTGGGAGGACAGTAAGAGCTTCCCATCCAGAAGAGATATTCGAAAGGCTGGGGAAGGAATGTTGCTATCAGACACCCCAGAACACTATTCACAGCTCCTCCAACTCTGTCCTCTATGCACTAGACAGGAGGGAAAACCAGGAGGCAAGGGAGCAAACAGGACCAAGACAGACCATATGGGCAAAACTAGTATGTCACTTGGGGCCTTGGCTTCTCCGAGGGCCATGGTGCCCCCACTTCCATTATGGATGCGGAGCAGGTTGATCTTGTACCAGCCCTGGGGGTCAGGGTCTCAAGGAACAGAAATCCCAGGATCCCGACTCTATGAGTCCAACACCCTGGGATGCTCTTTCCTAGGTCTCTGATTCCTGTTTCCTGCAGTTCCAACAGAAATGGAACAAGTGAAAGCAAAGCTGCACACTCTCATACCAAGACAAGTTCAGTCCTGGCTTAACCACTTAGCAATTATGCAAACTTGTACAAGCTATTGAAGCTCTTTAAATTAAGATGATGCAGTCTCAACAGTGTCTGCTACATGATAAATGTTCAGAATAGTAGGCCTATTCCCTCTATTTAAACCTTTGGATCCCAACGTCTGTTAATACAAAGTTCCCAGGATTCCAAGCAGTCTAGTTATCTATGTGAGATAAAAAACTTAGTCACTTAAAACAATTCTTATTATATCTTACATAATAATTCTGTAGGTCTGGAATTCAGACATGGCTCCGCAGGAAAAGGTCCCCACTGCTCCCAAATGGTCTCACCTGGGAGAGCAACTGCTGGAGACGGGTGGGGCACCTCTCTCTCCGCTAGGTTGGACTTCCTCACGTCATAGCAGCATCGAAGTTCTGCAACAGCTTAATGAAGGTGCAGAGCTTTAAAAAGACAACTGCTGGCTCGGCGCCTGTGGCTCAACGGGCTAAGGCGCCAGCCACGTACACCTGAGCTGGCGGGTTCGAATCCAGCCCCTGGGCCCGCCAAACAACAATGAGGGCTGCAACCAAAAAGTGGCCGGGCGTTGTGGCGGGCGCCTGTGGTCCCAGCGACTTGGGAGGCAGAGGCAAGAGACTCGCTTGAGCCCAGGAATTGGAGGTTGCTGTGAGCTGTGATGCCATTGCACTCTATCCAGGGTGACAGCTTGAGGCTCTGTCTC
>CAUYON010108730.1:0-19393 GCA_963573935.1 Arctocebus calabarensis
AGACAGAGCCTCAAGCTGTCACCCTAGATAGAGTGCTGTGGCATCACAGCTCACAGCAACCTCCAATTCCTGGGCTCAAGCGAGTCTCTTGCCTCCACCTCCCAAGTACTGGGACCACAGGCGTCCGCCACAACACCCAGCCATGTTTTGGTTGCAGCTGTCATTGTTGTTTGGCAGGCCCGGGCTGATTTCAAACCCACCAACTCAGGTGTACATGGCTGACACCTTAGCCCACTAAGCCACAGGTGCCGAGCCAGTTTCTTTTTTTTTAAATATAGTTTCTGTAATTGAAACAATTTAATATTGGCACATAAATAGAGCAGTGAAACAAAGTAGAAAAGTATGGAAATAGACTCAATAATATAATCAATCAATTATGGAAATAGATAATCATCACTTCACTTAATAAAACTTTACAGATAATTGAAGCACCCTCTCATTCCCATTTTTTTATACCATTCCTAGGCTTGTTTTTAAACCTTTACTGTATAAGTGTTTATTTTGTACATGCAGATGATGAACAAACCACAGACATCAGGTGCATATGTTCTTAACAAAGTTCCTGTTAAACATCGTCTTGGACATGCAAGTGGTAACCAGAGTGACCCGTCACACTTGTTGAATCCGTCTGGTGGTGCTGGAGAGGATTGCCAGGTATGCATTTCTGTGAACCTCAAATATGTGAGCCATTGCAAAGGTTTTGAGATACACAAAAATCAAGAAGCAGACACCAATGCAACTCTTTCAGCAACACCAATAAGCTGAGCAAGTTGAAACTTGCATGAATGAATCAGAAAGGATGTTGTTGACTGTGTTTCTTGGAAGTGAAATAATGGATCATAACACAGGCTGTCCCAAAACTTTTATAGTGACCCATGTGTATTTAAAAGCATTCAAACATCCAGATTTGTAATATCTGACTTCTTCAATCAAAATGAGTGTGAGAGCTGGTCTATGTGTGGGAGTACACTTCCCTAATTTCAATCATGCAGTCAGAAATTTGCTAAATTTATTTTATACTCAAAGCTAAGTGGGAATTTGAAAATTTTAGCTATTAATAGGTAAATGTTTTCATTAGTTCATTTCTTTAATTATTTTCCTCTTTAAAATAATTAGGAATATATAGGCCATTTGCTATGGCTCGTGCCTATAATCATGGCACTCTGGGAGGGTGAGGCGGGTAGTTTGAGACTAGCCTGAGCAAAGCGAGTCGCTACTAAAAATAGAAAAACTAGCTGAGTGTTGTGGTGGGTACCTGTGGTCCCAGTTACTGGGGTGACTGAGGCGTGAGGATTGCTTGAGCCCAGGAGTTTGAGGTTGCTCTGAGCTATAATGTCATGGCACTCTACTCAGGTTGACAAAGTGAGACTCTTGTCTCAAAAAAAAAAAAAATTATATTTCTCTGTGTGTGTGTGTGTGTGTATATATATATATACATATAAATATGAAATTATAAATATAGTGAAGTATATTCTGTCACAATAAAACAAACTTTGAAATATATTTTAAGCCATTTTTTTGCTTTTAGCAGATATCTATATGATGACTCTCAAGTATGGTGATATTGCAAAGAGACCTGAAAATAACTGAAAAAGAAGAGTAAGGGGGGGGCTTGCCTCTAAAATGCTACACAGTTTCTTTTTTTAAAAATATAGTTTCTGTAGTTGAAACAATTTAATATTGGCACATGAATAGACAGCAGTGGAACAAAGTAAAAAATTATGGAAATAGACTCAATTACAAATGGAAATTTATTAAATGATAACAAAGTGTTCCAAGTCAGTGGGGAAGTTAGACTTTTTGGTATTGAGATACCTGGGTAGCCATTTGGAAAAAATAGTTAGATACATATTTTTGTTACATTATAAACCAGGATAAATTCCAAATAGATCTGAGATTTAGATTCTGATGGACGTGCTAAATGATACCCCCCCATGAAAGGAAATTTGGCAGTATAGTATTTGGCAAAATTATGTATGCATTTATTCTAAAATAATCTTTCTTCTAAGAGTCTATGCCAAAGGTATACTAGCCAGAATATGAAAAGACATATGTGCAAGGTTAGTAATTGTAGACTCTAAATTGCAAAAGACTGGAAACAACCCAAATGCTCATCTGTAGGGGACTGGTTACTTAAAATGTAGTTGTGTATCTGTACAGTAGAGTATATATGCTGTCTTACAGAACAATGAGGAATATTTTTATATGTACCATGGAGTGATTATCAGGATATATTAAGAAAAAAATTAAATTGGAAGAGAAAAATGTATAGCTGGGCACTGTTGGTGTAAAAAAGTAAAGGTGGGAGCATTCTACAAATGCAAATATTGGTTTATAATAAAAAAAGAAAAAAATTAATTTCAATATGGTAACAGCAAGTATATAAGAAGCTTAGATGTCCTTTGACCATGTCTTATTTTATAAGTTTGAGTTGGAATCATGTCATGAATGCTGAATATAATTATAAAATAAAATTAGAGCTCCAGTGGCGCAATCAGTTAGCACATGGTACTGACAAAATAAAATTAAATGATATAGAAGTAATATCTAGAAATTAAAAAGAAAAATGAAACAATGAACTAACATATCTGCCTAGAGAGTGCTATAAAGCACAGTAATTTCTCTGTATATTCCTAATGGGATATACCCTGAAACAAAAAGCAGTGGTGATGGCTTGGCGCCTGTGGCTCAGCGGGCTAAGGCGCCAGCCATGTACACCTGAGCTGGCAGGTTTGAATCCAGCCTGGGCCCGCCAAACAACAATGACAGCTGCAACCAAAAAATGGCCAGGCGTTGTGGCGGGCGCCTGTAGTCCCAGCTAGTTGGGAGGTAGAGGCAGGAGACCCGCTTGAGCCCAGGAATTGGAGGTTTCTGTGAGCTGCGATGCCACAGCACTCTATCCAGGGTTACAGCTTCAGGGTCTGTCTCAAAAAAAAAAAAAAAGGAGTGGTGGTGATGATGATGATAATAGCTCTTTTTAATAGGCATGGCATTGGTATTCTAAAACTGATTTGTGAGCATTGTAGAATAAATCGAATGAGGAATTGTGTGATATATATATCATTGAGAACTGAGATTTTCGGTGCATTTGAAAACAGATGAAAAATATATGTGATTAAGTAAAAACATTGAATTGAAAGTATCAGTAAAAACTCAACTTGTGTTTTATCTTTAACATATTAACTATCATGTGAGTTGTTTTTAACTTATGCTAGCTTTCAACCCAGGGCCTCATAAAGCTATGAAACCTCTGTTCATTGTTTTCACTGTTAATCTGCGTGTCTCTCCTTTCTCATGTCACATTTAACTCAAGCACAGAAAATAAAAAAACAACAAATTTTTCATTAAATTAGAAACAATCATTTTGTTTTAGAAGTTTTTATTCTATTTTCATAATAAAACACCATGGCCCCATGGCATCACAGCTCACAGCAACCTCCAATTCCTGGGCTCAAGCGAGTCTCCTGCCTCAGCCTCCCAAGTAGCTGGGACTACAGGCGCCTGCCACAACGCCCGGCCATTTTTTTTTTTTTTTTTTTTTTTTTTGGTTGCAGCGGTCATTGTTGTTTGGCGGGCCCGGGCTGGATTCGAACCCACCAGCTCAGGTGTACGTGGTTGGCGCCTTAGCCCGTTGAGCCACAGGCGCTGAGCCCAGTTAAAGTATTTTTAAAAAACAACAAAATAAACTTCCCAAATTTCCTAAGTCTCCACATGGTAAGATCTAGAAAAGGAACCAGGTGTCCTTGACAAAGTGGTTGGGACTGGCAGTGTTATTTTGTCAAACCAGAAAGGGAGGAAGTTGTCAAAGAGTACTAGAGTCTAGTCAAAGAGAAAAACAAATCTCATCAAGGCTCTGTATCTACCCACTAATTTAAAGGAAATTTGGGGGACAGAGGAACATGTTGAACGGTACCACAGAGTCATATGGGGGATACTACTGCAAGAGTGACCTGGTTTTTTAAACAAATAATGTGCAAGGAAAAGAAAGAAATGGATAGGGAACCTAAGAATTAAAGGAGACTTTAAATAGACATAACCAGTTACACTACGTGGACCTTAACAGCCTCCAATTCAAATGGGAAAAATTGTTTAGAAAATTATAGTACAAGCTGGAGATGTGAATATTTAATGATGTTTAAAAAGTATTAATATCTTTTAAGTGTGGTGATGGTATTGTGGTTATGTTAAAAACTGAAAAGCCTCCTTATTATTTAGAGATACACTGAAATACTATAGATGAAATGATATGGCATTTGGGATTAGAATGTGTAGTGTTTGGGGATATAAATAAAAGAAGATTATTTTATGTATTGTTCAGGGTCGCTGGTTGGTGATGGATATTTCAGCTATTTTATACAAGTCTCCATACTTTTGTCTGTTTCAAAAATTCCATTATAAGAAGACGTCTATCTAACAAATGCAGTCATTGTAACCTAACTCTTTGTACCCTCAAGGAATCCCATACAATAAAAAAAAAAAAAAAATTCCATTATAGAAAGAAAAAAGAAAAACAAAAATGAGGATTTTGAATTCCGGTAGACCTGACTAACTTGACTCCTGTTTGTTAGATAACTTGTGTTAATTATCATAAACTGAGTTGTTGTGGGGAATTAAAACCTTTATGTTAATAAAGCATGAAAGAGAAGTGCTTGGCACATAATTAGTGCTCAGTAAATTATAGTTGTTGCCATTTAAATATTAATACTAAAATAATAAGTCTAATTTTAGTTGTTGCCATTTAAATATTAATACTAAAATAATAATGCTCAGTGCTTATAGCTCAAGTGGCTAGAGTGCCAGCCACATACACCAGAGCTGGCAGGTTTGAATCCAGCCCAGGCCTGCCAAACAATAACAACTACAACCAAAAAAAAAATAGCCAGGCATTGTGGCGGGTGCCTGTAGTCCCAGCTACTTGGAAGGCTGAGGCAAGAGAATCACTTAAGCCCAAGAGTTGGAGGTTGCTGTGAGCTGTGATGTCACAGCACTATACCCAGGGCAACAGCTTGAGATTCTGTCTCAAAAAAACAAACTAAAATAATAATATGAACAACAGCTATGCAGAGTTTTTACATTACCTGAGGGATTTTCTGTGTAAAGTAGCTTAATTTTTTCTATTTATTTATTCATTTATTATTATTATTAATTTTTTTTTTTTTTGAGATGGTGTCTCACTTTGGCTGCCTAGTCTGAAGTCCAGTGGTGTCATCATAGGTCACTGCAGCCTTTAATTCCTGGGCTCAAGCAGTCTTCTTACCTTAGCCTCCTGAGTATTTGGGACTAAATGTATATGCTGTCACACCCGGCTAATTTTAAATTTTATTGCAGAGACAGGGTCTTACCGTTGCCCAGGCTTGTCTCTAACTCCTGGCCTCAAGGGATCCTCCCATAGTCCTAGGATTATAGGCACGAGCAGAAGTCTTATACCTGAATGTATTATTTACATGATTGAATTTTCCATGAATTTTTATTTCCATGAATATTATTGCCTCTCTCATATCATGTTTTCAAACTTAATTAAAAAATAAAAAAAGAAAGAAAATGGCAGAGTATGGGGCGATGCCTGTGGCTCAGTGAGTAGGGCACCAGCCCCATATATCGAGGGTGGCGGGTTCAAACCTGGCCCCAGCCAAACTGCAACAAAAAATAGCCAGGGTTGTGGTGGGCGCCTGGTTGCTGTGAGCTGTGATGCCACGGCATTCTACCAAGGGTAACAAGTGAGACTCTTGTCTCTTAAAAAAAAAAAAAGAAAGAAAGAAAAAAGAAAGGGCAGAGTATGGTAGGAAAACTGGAACTGGAGAGTTTGTAGTGTACCATGTAGCTTAACCTTAGAAGGAAGGAATTCAAATACCAAAACTATAACAGTGACAAAGGCCACCTCTTGGTTGCTTGCAAAGTCAGATCTGTGAGCCAGCTATTGTCTTACATTCAAATATAAACTTGTAACATTTCATTAAGTATAATATTAAGATTATGATTACAAAGTGCCTTAAGTATTAGAAGGGTTTCCAGTTAATGAGAAATGTATGTTTTTGTTTGTTACTTCACTTATAGAGAACAACTTACAACAATACCCCCAGCCAAAGACGTCAGGAACGTGAAGTTGAACAAGTTGTATTTATTATTTAGTGAGGGAGAACACATGATGAAACCAGGAATGTTAACAGGAGTTATTTTAGGATTTGGGCTGTTTGATGATTTAAGAGGGTTTAAGGAAACAATAAATTTTGTGGCAAGGTATTTTAATAAATCTTACATAGAAAGAGGGAAGACTAGAATGAGGGGGAAAGTGGTAATTGATAAAGAAGCAGCAGTTGTTAATAGGGTAAAGAGATATTTAGTCATTTTTATGGTTTGGATATATTGTGCCCAGGAATTCCTCAGAGACCACACAACCAGACAAACCGAATTTGTAAGAGAGAGTCTCTTTATTGAAGAATCAGCTGGCGACTGCCTCAGTGTCCCAATGAGGGGTTTCTGAGAGTCAGCCCCGAGTGCTTAAGGAGTCAGGTTTTTAAGGCTTGGTCTGCATCCTGATTGGCATGCAGGCTGTCCAGCTGCATTCGGGTAGGGTAGCAAGCCAGCATTGTACAGAGGCAGAATTTTGTGGTTAGTTAGCTATATATACATCATACATCTTTGTTTTAATATTTTTCCATACATCTTAGTTCCAGTACTTTTCCTTCATACCTTTGTCTCAGTATTCTCTCCACCTGGCATTGTTAAAAGGTCAGTCTGGGGATAGTCTGTTCGTTTCCCAGGCCCAGGAGTTGGTCAAGCAAGAAGTTAGTACTTTCCCATCTATCTTGGTAGTAAACCAGACTTACTCCATTTTGTTGAGGTCTACTTTAGTCTAGACCTAACAGATAACATTCATTTTTTTTTTTTTCTGCTCGAATTTGTTTTATTTATTTATTTATTTTGTAGAGACAGAGTCTCACTTTATTGCCCTCAGTAGAGTGCCGCGGCGTCACACAACTCACAGCAACCTCCAACTCCTGGGTTTAGGCGATTCTCTTGCCTGAGCCTCCTGAGTAGCTGGGACTTCAGGCGCCCGCCACAACACCCGGCTATTTTTATGTTTTGCAGTTCGGCCGAGGCCGGGTATGTGGGATCGGCGCCCTACTTGATGAACCACAGGCACCGCCCCAACATTCATGTTTTTGTCTATGTTCATTCATGATTATGGAGTGTTCTTTGTTTTAATCCATCGTGGTCTCAAGAGTAGCCTTGTCTGATTTTGGCATTTTGTGAAATTGTATGTAACACGAAAACACTAAGGCCTCGCCAGCTGTAAATGGCAGGCCAACTTCTAGATGTCAGGAACTGCTGTTCTTTTTCTCACAATCAAAAAATTGCATTCAGAAGCAAACTATTGTTGCTAAAAAATAACTTTTTGTTTGTCTTTTGAATGACAATTGAATTTATGTCTCTCGAACTAGCTTTTGTAATAATTTTAATTTTAAATATGAAAAGAAAATTTAACACTTGAAGAGTAGAAATGTATGCAGTCTAAGAAATTATTTTAAGCATTCCTAAGATTTAATTTTGATTTTTTTTTTAAAGATATTTTCAACTCCAGGCCATCAAAAAATGATATACAGTTCCTCAAACATAAAGACACCTTCCAAACTTTGTTCAGGATCTAAAACTCATGATGTTCAAGAAGTTCTTAAAAAAAAACAGGTAAACAATCTTTATTTCTTCTTGCCTTATAGAGGAAAGAGCCCATTGGATTCTCAGTTCATTATGTTTAAATCAGTTCATGTTGTGGAACTGCATCATGTTTATTTAGGTTCTTCTTTATTTAATACACACTTGACAAAAAGGATGAACATAGAGAAAAAATGTTTCACAGTTGCCATTCAGTGGCCGTATCAAATACAAAGATTATAGTTTTTCTCTATGTCATGTTTTTATTTTTTCAAGAGAACCGAACCGACAATTTTCAGTATTTATTTTTTTTTTAATTCATTTTTTAGTTTCGTAAGTTAGATAACATTTCACATAAAGTGTGACATTTATGTAGTTATTATCTGTGTAATTCAGCTCACAGTTTCATTGTCATTTTAGATATAAGCTCGCACAGGGTTTTTCAGATAAAATTGATATTTACATTTCAGTATAATTAGAGATTTAATTAACAGTTAGATGGGGCAAAATTTCCATGGCAAAATCCATACATTTTGCTGTCATTTCTAGCCTACAGCTAGCTGCAGCTCACATTTTTAAACTTTAAACTTCAAAAGAAGTCAAGTTTAAACAGTTCTTGTTTTTTTTTCATGAAGACATTCAGGTCATTCAAGTCAAACCTCATGGATACAGTTAAGTAGTGTCCAATATTTTAAATATTTGTAAAGTCCTGTTGTAAATGTAAACTCTGTTATATTGGAAGTGCTGGGGAAAATACATTCAAAGGTTTCATCTCTGGTTTCAGCTAATGTTTGACTGAGAGGAAAATTTGTTTTGGATAGGAACAACCCAGAAGAAATGAATTGAGAATATATGAGCATTATGTATCATAGCAAGATTTTTTATCTGTTAATAATTTCTATATCTGTTCACACAGGAAGCAATGAAGCTGCAACAAGATATGAGAAAAAAGAGACAAGAAATGTTAGAAAAACAAATAGAATGTCAAAAGGTAACATGAGCTCATTATTTGCATGTGGACTTGATATATGGAATTGATTTTACAAAGATATCCATAATAGTACAGTTTTTAAGACTTATTTACATTAACGTTTACTAAGCATGGTAAACTTTATTCTTTTTATTTTGTAGATGCTAATATCTAAGCTAGAAAAAAACAAAAACATGAAACCAGAAGAAAGAGCAAATATAATGAAGACTTTGAAAGAGCTTGGAGAAAAGATCTCACAATTAAAAGATGAATTAAAAACATCTTCTGCAGTCTCCACACCATCTAAAATGAAGACAAAAACAGAGGTATTTATTTGCCTTTTTTATTTTATGTGGGGTTATTGAACATCTGCCATAGGAAGTACAGTGGAACCCTTCAGTAGCTAATAGCCTAATAGGGTTATAGGCAAACAATTATTGTATAGTTTTTTGGAAGCATTTCAACAGATTCTATGTACTGTCTTTCACAAAGGGTAATAATATATTCTTCAAACAAAGATGTGTTTTTTTTAATTGAATATTTGGGTTCCCTGTGCGAAAGATGAAACTGCTAGAGTGCTGATGAGGAGAGATTTCCTATTTCAGCAGTTTTGTTCTATTGTTCTAATAGTGTTGTAATAAAATCATTTTTATTTTGAGATAGGGTCTTTCTTTGTCACCCATGCTGGAGTGCACTGGCGTGATCCTCTCACCTCAGCCTTCCGAGTAACTGGGACTACAGGTGCACACCACTTGGCTAATTTTTCTATTTTTTATGGAGACAGGATCTTGCTGTGTTGCCCAGACTGATTTTGATTCATTTGATTCATGTGATTTTACTTTGGCTTCCCAAACTGTTGGGATTATAGACATGAATCCCTGCACCTGGCCAAAAGATACCACTGGCTTTAGTAGGGGTAAAAATGTGGTATGCGATTGAAAAGGAGAATCAGAAGTTCTAGATCCCCTTAAATCTAATGTTATTAATGTCTATTTCCTTACCTTAGGAAAGTACTTGCTTTTGGTAGTGGCCCTATTATACCAGAGCTCTGTAGAAGGATTTTAGATAATTTTAGCCCTTTGAGAACTAAGAGTAAATTTGCCAGATACGTAGACCGCAAATCATTATGTACAATATTGTATTGCATTTGAAATTATGGTTCTCTATCAGAATAGGAATGCAAAACATTTTAAGATTACTTATTAAAAATGCAGAGGGTGCCAAAAATGTATACACATTTTAAGAAAGGAAAAAACTATATTAAAATTATAATAATACATACTGATAACAAAAGATGAATACAAGTCATTCTTGACTTAAGCAATTATAAGAGGTGCCCAAAGTGTCCACATACTTCTGATTACCTGGAACTACTGCTTGAACAATGTTGCAAGGCTTCTTGGATCTTCCCTTGTGCACATCACACACAATGTACAGGCTCTAATACATGCAGTTGTTAAGCATGTTGGAGGTTCTTTTAACACTGCATCCTCCAATTTCAAATACCACTTTTCAGAATGGTCTTGCACCATTTTCTTTGACTGTCCTGCCTGTTGCATGGTAATGCTTGCATTCATTTGATTAATGCCATCTTTTTGAACAAACAAACATTATACTATATGTTGTTACCATAATTCAATTCAACTTCAAAAAATAATACGTAGATAACATCTCTCAAAATGTAGATACATTTCTTGACACCCTCTGTATAATAGAAGTACTACCTTTATTGAAATGTCCTTCGTTATAGAAAGATCATATGCACATTTTAAAAATTAAAGAATACATGGGCACTTGGCGCCTGTAGCACAGCGGTTATAGTGCTGGCCACATGCACTGAGGCTGGGGAGTTTGAAGCCGGCCCAGGCCTGCTAAACAACAATGACAACTGCAACAAAAAAATAGCCAGGCGGTGTGGCGGGCACCTGTAGTCCCAGCTACTTGGGAGGCTGAAGCAAGAGAATCACTTAAGCCCAAGAGTTTGAGGTTGCTATGAGCTATGACGCCACAGTACTCTACTGAGAGTGACATACTGAGACTCTGTCTTAAAAAAAAAAATACATGGGAAGAAAAACACCTCACCTTAGTTATGCCACCTAAAGACTGATAGTTTGTTTCTTGTAAAAAGGAGAGTAGTAGCAGTTGTAGATTCCAACATGTCACTGTTATGCCCTTACTCTCATTTTCCCAAGAGATGTGTATAATTGCCTAACTGTAATGCTGTAATGTTCTGAATGAGATCTTTGAAGTTGGCTCAGCACCCATAACACAGTGATTATGGCATTAGCGACATACACTGAGGCTACTGGGCTCAAACCTGGCCCGGGCCTGCTGTTAGCAATGACAGCTGCAACAAAAAATAGCCGGACATTGTGGTGGGCTCCTGTAGTCCCAGCTGTTTGTGGGGGGGGGGGGCAAGAGAATTGCTT
This sequence comes from Arctocebus calabarensis, assembly GCA_963573935.1. Classification (NCBI taxonomy): domain Eukaryota; kingdom Metazoa; phylum Chordata; class Mammalia; order Primates; family Lorisidae; genus Arctocebus; species Arctocebus calabarensis. Next base: position 11,053 of record CAUYON010108730.1, read on the forward strand.
AAGCCTAAGAGTTTGAGGTTGCTATGAGCTGTGACGCCATGGCACTCTACCAAGAGTGACTCTACCAAGAGTGAGACTATATCTCAAAAAAAAAAAAACCTTTTTACTTTAAATTTTTCCACAGGCCCAGAAAGAACTATTAGATACTGAACTGGACCTCCACAAGAGGCTGTCCTCTGGAGAAGATACAACAGAATTACGGAAAAAACTTAATCAGTTACAGGTTGAGGTAAGATTTAAAAGGAATTATTAACTGAGCATGTCTACCATCTCAAAGATTTCCTCTGTTTTCCAAGGTGTAGTCTAACAATGTATATTACTATGTACCTTTTGTTATTCAGGCTGCACGATTAGGTATTTTGCCTGTGGGTCGAGGAAAGACCATGTCCTCTCAAGGTCGAGGAAGAGGCAGAGGCCGTGGAGGAAGAGGAAGGGGCTCACTAAATCACATGGTAGTGGACCACCGCCCCAAAGCATTAACAGTTGGGGGATTCATTGAGGAAGAAAAAGAAGAATTACTTCAACATTTCTCAGTAAGTTTTTAAAACAGCAAATGCTAACTCTAGAAACACCATATTCAGCATTTTCCTTGTAGCAATTTGTATAAATGTCAAATATTTTATAGATTAGAAAATTTAGTTGTAAAAACATGGATATTAGCAAATTCGTATTAATGTATTTAAAGGTGAAGAACCAGCTCTTGAGGCTGGGCGCAGTGTCTCATGCCTATAATTCTAGCACTCTGGGAGGCTGAGGCGGGTGGATTGCCTGAGCAAAAATAGGCAGGCATTGTAGTGGGCATCTGTAGTTCCAGCTGGTTGGGAGGCTGAGGCAAGAGAATTGCTTGAGCTCAAGAGTTTGAGGTTGTTATGGTACTCTACCAAGGGCGACAAAGTGAGATTCTGTCTCAAAAAAAAGAACCAGCTCTTGCTTTGTAATTCCATCGTACTCTACTTAAATATAGTGACAGGTTGTCCCAAAGCTATATTTGGTTTTTGTTTTGGATTATTATGTGGTTTCTCAGGTATTTATAGTTAATAGTGAAATAGTGTGGGATGGAGTACAAATTTAAAGAATAATTTATGAGGATAACATGTTTTATTTTTATTAAATGACATGTTGTATTTCTGTATGTAGTGATAACCTCATAATTTTAGGTAAATATGCAAATTAGAGATTTGCTATAGGCAAATACCTTAAAGTTTTGGACATGTAGAGTGCATATTCCCTTTATAACTACTCATTCATTCAGTTAGTGTTTTTTGAGTATGATCTGTGCTAGAGCATTTTCATATATGATCTCATATGTAATATAAATAATTGGATAAAAGTGAAATACATGTGAAATTGTATACATGTGAAATCCTTATGTGTACAGATGTGAAAACCAAACTTAAATCGTCAACCAGCATCATATAGTTAGTAAGTGGCAGAACCAAGATAACCAGATTCTTTTTGCCTCAAACAACTTTTGTGAGAAGACACATTTCCAGTTCTATGTAGTATTAAGTGTTAAAGATGGTAAGGGAAATCATAAAGACCAAGGCTTTACTCCAAGTGTTTTTATTTTATTTGATTTTAATTTAAAAAAAAATTTTTTTTTTTTTTTTTGAGACAGAGTCTTAGTAGGTCACCCCTTGGTAGAGTGCTTTGGTGTCACAGCTCACAACAACCCCCAACTCTTGGGCTCAAGTGATTCTCTTGCTTCAGCCTCCCAAGTAGCTGGGACTGCAGTGCCTGCTACAACCCCTGGCTATTTTTTTGGTTGTAGTTGTCGTTATTTGTCAGGCCTGGGCTGGATTCGAACCCACCAGCTCCAGTGTATGTGGCTGATGCCCTAGCTGCTGAGCTACAGGCGCTGAGCCTTAATTTTAATTTTTTTTGAGACAGAGTCTTACTCTGTTGGCTGGGTTGAGTGCTGTGGCATCATAGCTCACAGAAACCTCAAGCTCTTTGGGCTCAAGCAATTCTCTTGCCTCAGCCTCCCAAGTAGTTGGGACTATAGGCACCTGCCACAAAACCCAGCTAGTTTTAAGAGACATGGTCTCACTCTTCCTCAGACTCATCTTGAACTTCTGAGCTCAAGTAGTCTACCCACCTCAGCCTCCCAAAGTGCTAGGATTACAGGTGTGAGCCACCATGCCTGACTTTCCAAGTGTTTTTATTAGTTTGAGGCCCCTTAATCCTGTTTTACCCTGGCTCTTGAAGATAGTCTCTTATAAAGAGTGTTCAGTTTTGAAAGTCATTTGAGTTGCATCCATTACCCTCTTGACCCAGTTTTTTCACTGATGTGACCATTATTTTCTTTTTAGTAAAGTGGGAGAATAGCTTTAAGTGACTTTATTTGACTTTATTTGAGGAGTGAGGAAGAGATTATATGGAGGACAACTATACAAGTGCAGGGTATTCTTGTAAAGGCTGTATGACAGTTGATTTTTGTGTTTTAATGTTGAATATCTAAAATTTTCTCTGGCTCAGGCTTAGCGCCTGTGGCTCAACGGGCTAAGGCTCCAGCCACATACACCTGAGCTGGCGGGTTCGAATCCAGCCCGGGCCCATCAAACAACAATGATGGCTGCAACCAAAAAAATGGCCGGGCGTTGTGGCAGGTGCCTGTGGTCCCAGCTACTTGGGAGGCAGAGGCAAGAGACTCGCTTGAGCCCAGAAATTGGAGTTTGCTGTGAGCTGTGATGCCACGGCACTCTATCCAGGGCGACAGCGTGAGGCTCTGTCTCCAAAAAAAAAAAAAAATCTGTGGCTCAGCGCCCATAGCTCAATGAGTAGGGTGCTGGCCACACACATGGAAGGTGGCAGGTTCAAGCCTGGCCCGGGTCTGCTAAACAACGACAAGACAACTGCAACAAAAAAATAGCCGGACATTATGGTGGGCGCCTGTAGTCTCAGGTACTCGGGAGGCTGAGGCAAGAAAATTGCTTAAGCCCAAGAGTTTGAGGTTGCTGTGAGCTGTGACTCCACAGCACTCTACCAAGGGTCACATAATGAGACTGTCTCAACAACAACAAAATAATAATAAAAAAAAAAATTAAAATCTCTTTGCCAAATAAATGGGGCATTTAGACCCATAATAGCTCTGGTGAGGTAACACTGAATAATGTAAAGCAGAATTTTTATGAATTTGCCTCATTGCAGAAAGTTCCAGTCATCAAAACTAGGTTATCTTGTTAGGAAGAAAGCTGCATATTCTGACTTATGATCACTGGAGATTGTATGTCAATATTTAAATTTTGCCCCAGACATCGCTCAAATAGATCTCTTTCCTTCTCAGAAGTAGAACCATTCTAAAGCGTCTAACTATAACCAATTTTTCTGTATTGGTTAGTGTGAAATGTGGCATTCATTTGGGAGATAGGGTGTGTCCAGGCATTGGGGAAGGACCAAAGTTATGGCAGATAAGTTATTGTCATTATCTCTCACAAAGGATCTCAAGGAGTTATCCTTTCTATACACTTTACTGAGTATAGGATTCTTTAGGAAAAAATATAATTTTGGTAGCTTGTCCTAGTAGTGAAATTTGGCAGGAATAATTTTATGACTTTTACAGACTCACTGAAACTCAATACTGCCTTAATTTTCTTTGTAAAATTTCTTTACAAAGATAATTCCTCCTTTTAGAACATTTAACAATTAAAATTACAAAAGGATAAGGCACAAGAAATCTGAAATCCTACGATTTTATGAATACTTTTTCAGCCTCTTTATCTGCGGTAAACATACACACTATCCATGCTATTTGGGGGGTTATTTTTTTCACACATAGCATGTTATGGAGAATTTTCCATGTTCATGAACATAGGTATACATTTGTCTTACTTACAGGCATTCTTTTGTAAGAATGTACCATGATTTATATGTCTAGTTCCCCATTGATGATTAGTTAAGTGTGTTGTTTCTCATTTTTCACTATTATGAACAGTGTTATATATGTCATATTAGATGTGGCATTTTTGAGTGAGATCATTCGTTTTGTGTGACAGACCTGCTTTAACACCCCTGGTTCCCACCTGCTAATGCCAATAAATGCTCTTCTGTCAATGTGATCACTAAAAGAACTCCTAGAGCAGCCACTCTCAACCTTCGTAACGCCCACCTATTACCAATTGAACAAAGGGGTCGCGACCCACAGGTTGAGAACCACTGTCCTAGAGTGATGTTCTAATTTTTAACCATTGCTTTATGTAAGTTCCTAGGAATAAGATACCTGAATCAAGACATGCATATTTACAATTTTGGTACATCTTGCCAAATTGCCCTTCAGCAATGTCATGCTAATTTATACTTGTAGTGACATTGGATAAAAGTACCTATTTGCCCTATTATCCTCATATAGCACTTATGTTTTGTTTTTTTCATCTTTGCCAGTCCCATTATTAAATTATGGTTGGCACAGATTTGACATCAATTTCTGATTTGGGAAAATGGCTGGACTAGATGAATTTCTCTCTAAACAACTTCTGCCATTGCATAGATGTATTGTAATACATTTAAATAGTCCCACATTGATGGACATCTAATTTGCCCCCAATATTTCATTATTTCAAGCCATATATAGATATGTGTATACGAGAATATAGATGTGTATGTATAAAAAAAATTAGGTATTTTAATAGGTAAGTAATATTTTAAGAGGTCAGTTCTGAATTGTTTTAAAAGTACTTTTTTTTTTTATTTTTAGAGACAGAATCTCACTTTATTGCTCTTGGTAGAGTGCTGTGGTGTCACAGCTCACGGCAACCTCCACCTCTTGGGCTTAGGCAATTCTCTTGCCTCAGCCTCCTGAGTAGCTGAGACTACAGACACCTGCCACAACACCCAACTATTTTTTTGTTGCAGTTTGGCCGAGGTCGGGTTTGAACCCACCACCCTTGGTATATGGGGCCGGTGCCCTAATCACTGATCCACAGGCGCTGCATTAAAAGTACTTTTTAAAGTAAGAAGTAATATATGCAAATGCTTAAAAATATAGTTAGTGAAAAGTAAAAATCACCTTTATCAGTCTTTCCCTATTTTAAAAGATAATCATTATTCTTAGATAATCTTTATCAAAAAAATTTTGTACAGGTTCGGCGCCTGTGGCTCAACGGGCTAAGGCGCCAGCCATGTACACCTGAGCTGGTGGGTTTGAATTCAGTCTGGGCCCACCAAACAACAATGACGGCTGCAACCAAAAAGTGGCCAGGCGTTGTGGCGGGTGCCTGTAGTCCCAGCTACTTGGGAGGCGGAGGCAGGAGACTCGCTTGAGCCCAGTTGGAGGTTGCTGTGAGCTGTGATGCTACAGCACTCTATCCAGGGTGACAGCTTGAGGCTCTGTCTCAAAAAAAAAAAAAATTGTACGTATGAATACATATATAAAGCCTCTCACTTTAAAAATATTTATCGAAATGGGATCATAATAAAGATACAAGGCTATATACCAAACCTTGCTTTTTTCACATAAAAATTTTAGTTATTTTGTATTTCCTTGAAATTATAAAGGTAAGGCTGGGTGCAGTGGCTCATACCTGTAATCCTAGGACTCTAGGAGGCTGAGGTGGAAGGATACCTTGAGGTCAGGAGTTAGAGATTAGCCTGAGCAAAAGAGCAAGATCTCATCACTACTAAAAATAGAAAAATTAGCTGAGCATTGTGATAGATACCTCAGGAGGATTGCTTGAATCCAGGAGCTGAGGTTGCTGTGAGCTAGACTGACACCATGGCACTCTAGACTGGGCAACAGAGTGAGACTTTTTCTCCAAAATGAATGAATGACCCATACAGTTTAAGATGTTTATTAAGACAAACTGTACCAGCTAGGCATGGTGGCTTTGGTCTGTTTTTTTTTTTTTTAATTAGATCATAGCTGTGTACATTAATGCAATCATGGGGTACGATGTGCTGGTTTTATATACAATCTGAAATATTTTCATCAGTATTTTCATCAATCTCAAATATTTTCATTAACATAGCCTTCACGGCTCCCTCTTAGTTATTGTGTTAAGATATTTATATTCTGCATTTAGTAAATTTCACATGTAGCCTTGTAAGATGCACTGTAGGTGTGGTCCTACCAATTACCCTCCCTCCACCCATCCTTCCCCCTCCCCTCCCCTGCCCTCCCTTTCCCTCTTCCTCTCCCCTTTCCCCATATTCTTGGGCTATAATTGGGTTATAGCTTTCATGTGAGAGCCGTAACTTGGTTTCATAGTAGGGCTGAGTACATTGGATACTTTTGCTTCCATTCTTGAGATGTTTGGGGTTTTCTTTTTTAAGATTAACAAATACATTTAAGACTTTTTTTTTATTAGAGAGAGTGTGTATGTGTTACATTATTTGAGTTGTGGCTTCTTTCACATGTCATTGTTCCATGGGAATTTCCCAATTACCATTAAATAGTCTTTGAAAAAAAATGATTTGGCAGGATCTCATTTCATCACATGGAGATGATATAGTTTTCCAGTTTGGGGTTATTTAATTTTTTACTAATGAAGGACACCTGTTTATAGAAATCTGTGCATACATTACTGTTTTCTTTGTATAAATTCTTGAACTCAGGACATCTGGGTCAAGTGTTAAACCCATTTTTAGGCTTTTGACACATCTTGCGTTTGGGGTTTTCTGTTGGCTTGCATCTGTAATCCTAGCACTTTGAGAAGCCAAGCAGGAGAATCGCTTAAGCCCAAGAGTTTGAGATTGCAGAGAGCTATGATGATGCCACCACACTCTAGTCAGAGCTGACAGACCAAGACCTTGTCTCAAAAACCAAAAAACACAAAAATCTTCCAAACAAACATTTGTACCATAGTTTAGTGATTCTTCAGAAGGCAAACATCCACATATCTCACCCTAGGTAAAGAAACAGACATACCCCTTATGTCCCTCCCAGTCTCTTTTCTCCTCTCCCAGAGGAATAATCATTAGCCTTTATGAAAATCACCTCCTTGTTTGTTTTTTATATGGTCAATCCTTATTCTTTGCAGATTTCATAGTTGCCAGTTCATCTGCTCAACAAAGTTTGTTTATAACCCCAAATCAATACTCAGAGTGCGTTTGTGGTCATGTGCATATGTTCACAGAGTTGAAGTCCCCTGATGCACACATACCCCGCTGAGATTGAATAAAGCAGTGCTCAGCCTTCATTCTGTAAACAAACATCCTTTTTGTGGTCTGTTTCATGTCAAATTTTCCTCATTTTTTATGTTTTTTGTTGGGTGATTAAACTGTTTAAAATGTTCCCCAAGTGAAGTTCTGAAGTGCTGTCTAGTGTTTTTAATTGGAGACTGTGGTATGCATTGTCAAGATAACATGTGTTAGTTAACTTTGGTAAGATATGAGTTATAGTGCTTTTGGTTATGAGTTGAATTTAATGAATCACCAATATATATCAAATAAGGTGTATTAAAACACAAACACAAAACAAGATTATGTATTGATCAGTTGACAAAAACGTAGCCTTCAGAGGATTAAAGAACCTAGCCCTGTATTTTTCTGGGAGTTATGGTTCATGTTTACTAATTCAGTGTTTGCCACAACTTTTTAGACTGTAACTACTGCAAATAATAAGAATTGACTGTAGTTTTATCACCTAAATGTGCATTCCTAAATATTATAGTAGTATTCGGCCTGATTTTAAAATTTTGTATAAATAGAACCACACAGTGTGTATTCTTTTATGTCTGGCTTCTTTTGTTTGTGAAAGTTTTATGTTGTTACATATAATAGTAATTTGCCACTTTTATTACTGTATAATACACTTGGTTATATAAATGTATCACAGTGAGGCTAATGATTACTTCTCTGGGGAGGAGAAAAGAGACTGGGAGGGAAAAATGTTATGCTATGAACATTCTTATAGATGTTTTTTGCCACCCATGTATACACATTTCTTTTGGATATATATTTGGCCCCTTTGTATCTGTGGGTTTCACATCCATGGATTTAAGCAATGGTGATTCAGAAATATTAGGAAAAAAATGAATGGTTATGTCTGTATTGTACATGTACAGATTTTATTCACGATAATAGTATAACAACTCTTTACATCGTATTGGGTATTTTAAGTAATCCAGAGATGATTTAAAATATATGGAGGATGTATACAGGTTATGCAAATACTACACATTTTATGTAAGTTTTTTTTTTTTTTTTTTTGAGACAGAGCCTCAAGTTATTGCCCTGGGTAGTGTTGTGGCATTACAGCTCACAGCAACCTCCAATTCCTGGGCTCAAGCGAGTCTCCTGCCTCTGCCTCCCAAGTAGCTGGGACTACAGGTGCCCGCCACAACGCCCGGCTATTTTTGTTTGGGTTGTAGTTGGTTGGCGGGCCCAGGCTGGATTCGAACCCGCT
>CAUYON010108732.1:0-32652 GCA_963573935.1 Arctocebus calabarensis
GAGTCTCACTTTATTGCCCTAGGTAGAGAACCCTGGCATCACACTGCTCACAGCAACCTCCAACTCCTGGGCCTAGGCGATTCTCTTGCCTCAGCCTCCCGAGTAGCTGGGACTACAGGCGCCTGCCACAACGCCCGGCTAGGGATCAGCATTTTTTTTTTGGAGACAGAGTCTTACTTTGTCAACCTCGGTAGAGTACTATGGTGCCATAGCTCAGCAACCTCCAGCTCTTGGGCTCAAGTGATACTTTTGCCTCAGCCTCCCAAGTAGCTAAGACTATAGGCACCTGCCACAATGCCTGGCTATTTTTAGAGACAGGGTCTCTAAAATAATACTTTGGCTCAGGCTGGTCTCGAACTCCTGAGCTCAGGGGATCTACCTGCCTTGGCCTCCTAGAGTGCTAGGATTACAGGTACCACCGTGCTGGGTGGAACCAGCATTTTTAACTCACACATTACACATTTCCTGATGGAGTCTGGTCCACAGATGGAATTCTCTCCAGGACAAATTTCAATTCTCCACACTCTCTGCTTAACTGTTTTTATTTCAGTCTTTTTTATCCTCTATAAATAGTACCACCATCCACCTAGTTGCCTAAGCCCCAAATCCAAGAGTTACTGATGATTTCTCCATCTTCTTTGTCTCCCACACCCAGTTCATTATCTAGTCCTCTTTACTCTATCCATGAAATGTATTTCCCAACTGGCTCTCTGTCTCTGCTGCCACCACCATCTCACACCTTGGCTGTTGGAAGACCCTCTTAACTGGCTTTCCTGCATCTTTTCCTACCTCTTCCTCCAATACATTCTCCAGTCAGCAGCTAGCATGATTTTGTTAGGAAAAAACTTACAGTATGCTGAACATACTTAAGGTGTATCGTTTTATAAGTTTGACATAAGTATACATCATTGAGATAATAAACCTCCATCAAGATCATGAACATATTCATTACCCCTGAAAGTTACTTCATGCCCTTTTGGAAGTCCCTCCCTTCTGTATCCCCCCTGTCCTCAGGCAACCACTGATTTGCTTTATATCACCATAGAATATTTTACATTTTCCAAATGATAAATGAAATCATTATAGTATATACTCCATTTGGTATGGCTTCTTTTACTCAGCATAATTATTTTGAGATTCAACCATATTGGAGGGCTTGTTTTAATTACTGAGCAGTTTTCTATTGTATGGATGTACAAACTTGTTTACTTCTTGGACATTTGGGATGTTTCCAGTTTTTGGTGATTACAAGCGAAGCGGCTGTGAACATTGCAGTGCAAATCTACGTATGGCATATACTTTCCTTCCTCCTGAATAAATGTCTGGTAATATAGTAATGCAATAGGTAGAACATATGGTGAGTGTTCAGTTCTTTTTTCCCCTCCAGAAATTTCCAAAATGTTTTCCAAAGTGGTTTTACCTTTTACATCCCTACCTGTAGTACATGAAAACTCCATTTCCGCATCCTCTCCAACACTCGGTATGGATCAGTTTTTTTTTTTTGGTAGAGACAGAGTCTCACTTTTTCGCCCTGGGTAGAGTGCCGTGGCATCACACAGCTCACAGCAAATTCCAACTCCTGGGCTTAGGCGATTCTCTTGACTCAGCCTCTGGAGCAGTTGGGGACTATAGAGGCCTGCCACAATGCCCGGCTATTTTTTGTTGTTTTGCAATTTGGCCGGGGTCAGGTTTGAACCCACCACCCTTGGTATATGAGGCCGGCGCCCTACCCACTGAGCCAGAAACACCACCCCCATCAATTTTCAATATTAGCAATTTTCATGGTGGTATGGTAGTATCTCATTGTAGTTTAAATTTTCATTTCCCTAATGACTGTTGATGTTAATGATCTTTGCATGGGATTCTTTGCTATGTGTATTCTTTGTGTATGCCTTCTTCAGTGAAGTATCTGTTAAAATATCTTGCTCATCTTAAAATTGAGTCGTTTGCTTTTTTTTAATGATTGCTGAGAGTATTTTTCCTAATTAGGAATGCATTTTGATTTTGCCAAATGCTTTCTTTTTCTACATCTATTGAGATGCTCATGTGATTTTTCCTTTTTAGTTTGTTATTATGGTGAATTATACTGATTGATTTTCAAATATTAGACCAATCTCAAAGTCCCTGGATAAACTCAATTTAATCATATGATATTGTTCTCTTTATATAAGGATGAGTTCCATTTGCTAAATTTTTGTTCCAAATTTTTGCATCTATGTTTAGTAGGGATATTTGTCTATAGATTTTTTTTTCTGTAAAGGTCTTTGTCTAATTTTGGTACTGGGTATTATTTAGATTTTATGGGAGAGAGAAAGGAACTCTGAAGAACAGAGCAACAGCAAATCATAAGCCACCATGACCTATGGGCTCAGATGGTGCCCTTGAAGAGGAGGGCACCTCTGGAACTAAGAGCTAGACCTTGTTGGAGGGGACATGATCACGACTCGGTGAGTGGTAGAGAAATTCCTATTGTGCCACACCAGTGGAAGTTTCTGGGAATCCCCCCGTATTATGCTGAAAAGCTGTTTAGGGAGGCATCTACTTGGTTGTATAGTAGTATCTCATGGTCGTATAGTATTATCTCACTGTAGTTTAAATTTTCATTTCCCTAATGACTATTGATATTAATCATCTTTCCATGGGATTCTTTGCCTTTTGTATGTCTCCTTCAGTGAAGCCATTGGAAATGCATCAGAGCATAGCAGAGCCATTCTGCTGAGACACTCCCTGAGGGAGCAGGTCTGGGAGGCCGCTGGTTGCAGGATCTGATCCTTGGAGAAGTTGCCCATTACTGCAGAAACCTGGTGTGGAGCAGCATAGGTACTGAGGGAGCCGCACTAGAGAAGTTGTTTTTGCTGGAAAAGCCAGGCACTGGAGGGACAGCATGCATTACAGGAACCTGGCCCTGGAAAATCACCCATGCTGTGGGAACCTAGCGAGAAAGTGAGCGTAGAGAATTCTTTCTGCAACGTCTCTCCAGTGCCCTCTACTGTTAAAGCTAAATATTGTGCCAGCTGGCAAAGGAACAATATTTAAGGGCCCATATTCATTTTCACAGAGCAGGCAATGAAGAGTGAATTTTAGATTTGAGAAGCAATAATGTGATAATTGGCATAGTTTTCTACCTAGAAACTTAAAAACCTTATACTTTACAACTCTTGGGTCTAAGGAATTACAGAAATGACAGAATTGCTGCGTGTCCAAATCTGTGGGATGTATGTAAAGCATATGTCCTAAGAAAAGCTCACACATATATTGAAGGAAAATTCACAGTCCCGTTTAAAAAAAAAAAAACAAACTTTAGGCAAATTAAATCTAGCAGAGTTGATTTGAGCAAACAATGATGCATGAATCAGGCTTCCCTTAAAACCAGAACAGTTTAGGGCAGCACCTGTGGCTTAGTGAGTAGGGCGTCGGCCCCATATACTGAGGGTGGCGGATTCAAACCCGGCCCCGGCCAAACTGCAACAAAAAAACAGCCAGGCGTTGTGGTGGGCGCCTGTAGCCCCAGTTACTCGGGAGGCTGAGACAAGAGAATTGCCTAAACCCAGGTGTTGGAGGTTGCTGTGAGCTGTGAAGCCATGGCACTCTACCAAGGGCGACAAAGTGAGACTCTGTCTCTAAAAAAAAAAAAACCCGAACCAGAACAGTTCAGAGAATTCCAGCCTGCAATGTGTCGAGGCAGCATTTATTGACAGAAAATGGAAGTGAGGTACAGAGAAGGCTCAATCAATCCCAGCTTGATGGTTATATTATTTAAACATGGTCTGATCAATTGGCTACCTGTGATTGACTGAAGCTAGGCTGCTGTGATTGGCTGAGACTCAGCTATTTGTTAGAAAATATATTCCTAAGTTAGGCTTTTAGTTAGTTTCTACACTAAGTTAGGTTGCAGTTTGTTCCATGAGGACTCAAGCACAGAGAAGTGCATCTCTGTATTTAAGTCACTGTAGGCCAAATTTAGTTTCATTTAATAATTCCCTCCCTTTTGGTCAGCCTCTCAATTTTTGAAAGATTAACCAAAACTTTGGGCATTGATGTCGTTCTCTATCACCACCATAAATGGCCTTATCTGGTCCCAATATGAAATTCACAAGTCACAAAGTCACATCAGTTGAATAATTCTTTATGTTCTTACTGATATATTAAACGTGTTCAACCATGGGTGGCGCCTATGGTTCAGTGAGTAGGGCGCCGGCCCCATATACCGAAGGTGGCGGGTTCAAACCCGGCCCTGGCCAAACTGCATCAAAAAATAGCCGGGCGTTGTGGCGGGCGCCTGTAGCCCCAGCTACTTGGGAGGCTGAGGCAAGAGAATCGCTTAAGCCCAGGATCTGGAGGTTGCTGTGAGCTGTGACTTCACAGCACTCTACTGAGGGTGACAAAGTGAGACTCTGTCTCTACAAAAAAAAAAAAAAAAATCACACAACATAAAAAAAGTGCTCAACCGTCGATGGATGGTTGCATACAAACAGATAAGACTTGAGAGGACATGGTGCACCAGGGCTGTTACGGTGACTATCAGGGGATTAATACCAAAAGACCAAAGAATATTGCTTAACAGGAGTCTGTATGAGCCAAACTGATCCAAATAAGTCAAAGTTCAAGCAATATAGGCCATTCAATAGTACTTAAGTTCAATTGGTCATAGTCCTTGATCGGAGTATGTTGCTAATTAAGGACCATAGTTCACTATAACATATTCTGATTTAAAGAGGTATCCAATTTTGGCAGCACCTATGGCTCAGGGAGTAGGGTGCCAGCCCCACATACCAGAGGTAGTGGGTTCAAACCTGGCCCGGGCCAAAAACTGCAAAAACAAAAAAAAGAGGTATCCAATTTTGTTAACATATTAACACAAGTCATAGTAACCTTAAGACTCACTAGGAGAAGATTGGGTAACCTAAGAAAAGCCAAGCTTGCCATCCACCATTTAAGATGCTTGCAAACCAACTGTTAGTTACCGCTTTAAATGAATCATATTTCCTTTCCCTTGAGAAAGTTCCTTAACATATTTGGTGGCAGTGGGATCTCACTATGTTGCCCAGGCTGGATTCAAATTCTTAGGGTCAAGTGATCCTCCTGCTTCAGCCTCTCCAATAGCTGGGACTATAGGCTCAGGCCACCTATGCCCAGCTATCTTCAGCCAGCTTTTAAATTAAATTTCTGTAGTAGCAAAATCAGAGGAAAAATAACTACAACATGGATTTTGTTCAACACCATGCATAAGCCCCAAATGAAACCTAAAGTTGCATGACATTCCATTAAATGTTTTCGTTGAACATATATGTTATCACTCATATTTGGGGGGGTAACATGTACCCACTTGAACCCCTGCAAAGTTTGGAAGGCCAAAAAGTCCAAGATTTGCTGTCTCCAATTTATAGATTAGTTTCTTTTTCTTTTCTCTCTTTTTTTAGAGACAGAGTCTTATTTTGTTGCCTTCAGTGGCGTGCCATGACATCATAGCTCACAGCAACCTCAAACTTTTGGGCTCAAGCAACCCTCTTGCCTTGGCCTCCTGAGCAGCTGGGACTATAGGCCCCTGTCAAAACACCCAGCTAGTTTTAGAGATGGGTCTTGCTCTAGCTCTGGCTGGTCTGGAACTCCAGAGTTCAATGGATCCACTGGCCTTGGCCTCCCAGAGTGCTAGGATTATAGGCATAAGTCATGGTGCCCTGCTATAGATTAGTTTCAAATCCTTAGTATCAGTACCCTACTAACACCAAGAGTGAGCCCTAGTAACCCCAGTGGAATGTTTTCTTAGTGGAAATAAGCTTATGTATGTAAACCAAACAATTGCTTTTTTTCCCCTTAAGCCTTGGTTAAAGTCATTCACAAATTATGTGAATGAGTTTTCCTATAGAGAATAGGAAAATTTAGGACTTCAGAAAATGAGGGCGGCACCTGTGGCTCAAGGAGTAGGGTGCCAGCCCCATATACTGGAAGTGGTGGGTTCAAACCCAACCCAGGACAAAACCTGCAGAAAAAAAAAAAAAAGAAAAGAAAAGAAAAAAAAGGACTTCAGAAAATGAGGGGGGAGAGAAAGGGAAAGGACCATGGTTTCTAACTTTTTTTTTTTTTTTTTGAGACAGAGTCTCAAGCTATTGCCCTGGGTAGAGTGCCATGGCATCACAGCTCACAGCAACCTCAAACTCTTGGGCTTAAACGATTCTCTTCCCTCCCAAGTAGCTAGGATTATAGGTGCCTGCCACAATGCACAGCTATTTTTTTGTTGCAGTTGTCATTGTTGTTTAGCTAGCCTGGGTCGGATTTGAACCCGCCAGCCTCGGTGTATGCGGCTGGCGCCCTACCCACTGAGCTACGGGCGCCTCCAGGAAAATGGTTTCTTTTTTTTTTTTTTTTTTTTTGAGACAGAGCCTCAAGCTGTCACCCTGGATAGAGTGCCGAGGCATCACAGCTCACAGCAACCTCCAATTCCTGGGCTCAAGCGAGTCTCCTGCCTCTGCCTCCCAAGTAGCTGGGACTACAGGCGCCTGCCACTATGCCTGGCCATTTTTTGGTTGCAGCCGTCATTGTTGTTTGGCGTGTCTGGGATGGATTCGAACCCGTGAACTCAGGTGTACGTGGCTGGTGCCTTAGCCCAGTGAGCCACAGGTCCCGAGCCAGGACAATGGTTTCTTGATGGCAGAGTAGTTTCGATTATCATCTTGGGAAAGTTGGCCATGTCTAGGATGGTATCTACTTTTGGGAAAAAAATTTCCCTGTTTTCTTTATCTTCAGGTCTCCAACAAATGTACAGTTCCTGGAGTCTGTAGGGACACTTTTGAGTTACAACAAGAAGATCCAAGACTTGAAGGCCTGAAGTTTTGCTGCAGAGAAGAACTGGGTGTGGTCCCTTCCGATGAAGTTTAAGGATGCTCTTTCTCTGGTGCCATTTCCAAAAGACCCAATCTCTGAGTTATGGATCATGAAAGGCCTGGTTGTCATCAGTTGGTGGGTCGTGAAGGGCTTTTTTGACCTGGTGAAAATGTGTTTTGACATAATTCACTAAAGCCTTGCATGGGTGAGTCAAGTCAAGAGTTTTTAAGAATGGTAGACTCACGTAGTTCTATTATTGGGGCACAGGCCTTTCAGTGACTGTTTCATAGGGATCAACTTATATATTCCATTGAGGGTAGAGCTGATTGCCATAGTCACATACCAATGTGTGTGGGGGTGTTCAGGGATTGTTTGTTTTTTCATATCCCTTATTCCCCCACCCCACTGGTTAAGGCCAATAGTAACACCTTTAACCAAGGCAATCCAATTGATTCAGTTAACTTTGACAATTTAAGTTTTTTCTTTTTTGAGACAGAGTCTTTCTTTCATCCTGGGTAGAGTGCCGTGGCCTCATAGCTCAGAGCAACCTCTTGCTTCAGCTTCCTGAATAGCTGAGACCACAGGCGCGCACCACAGCACCCGACTATTCCGATTTAAGTTTTAAGTTGCCATTTGTCCTTTCAACCTTTCCAGAAGACTAAGAGTGATAGGGACAATGGTAATGCCATTGTGTTCATAACAACTTACTTATTGCAAGGCTGTATAACACGCACCCTGAGTGAAGGGCTCTTCTACACATGAAACTTTATTTACCCTGCAAGAGAGAACAATGTAACCTAAATATTGTACCTTTATATTAATTTGAATAAAGTTAAAAAACAAAAAATAAAAAGCCCCCAAAAGAGAGAAAAGAAAAAAAAAAAACCTGAGGAAAAAATTGTGAAGAAATAAGAGTACTTTTAAAAATGAAGGACATGAGTCTCCTGACTAACATCACCAGCATATGTCCTGCCCGTTCAATAAAAAAAGATCAGGTGGTGCCTGTGGCTCAAGGAGTAGGGTGCTGGACCCATATACCGAGGGTGGCAGGTTCAAGCCCAGCCCCAGCCAAAACTCAAAAATAAATAAATAAATAAATAAAAAATTTTAAAAATCTACACTAAGAAAAAACCCAACTTATTTAATTGCTTTATAACTTTTCCAATAAAATGGGCACTTCTATCTCTGGAGATTTCTCCGGGAATGCCCCATAAAGGAAACACATTCTTAAATTTTATTTTTATGTTTAAATTTCTTTTAGCAAGATGGTCTTGCTCTGTCATCCAGGCTGGCAGGCAGTCATATGATCATAGCTCATAGCAACCTCAGACTCTTGGGTTCAAGTAATCCTCCTGCCCCAGCCTTCTGAATACCTGAGACTACAGGTATTACCACTCCTGGCTAATTTTAAATTTTTTTGTAGATACAGAATCTAACTAGGTTGCTGGCCTCAAAGTCCTAGCTCAAGTGATCCTCTCCCCTTAGCCTCCTAAAGTGCTGGGATTATATGCATGAGTCACTGCACCCAGCTAAGAAACACATTTTTGGAATGGTCTTTTAGCTACCAGTACAGCATTGACCTTTTCTGCATGGAAAGTTCCTGTTCAGCTAAAGACCATAAACTATTACAAGAACCTATTCACATCCCATTTAAATAAAATCCCTCTGTAAATGTTCAAAATGGCTCATCAGGTAGCAGAAATATATCACCTGAAGTTTTGATTGTCTTCCCAGGATTCTGGGCTTGACAAACCAAATGTTGGTTACAAATGGTTTTAGCCATTTTAGAAGAGTCATCATACCAATATTTTCCCATAACTTATGTCATTTTGTCTACTGTGGCATGAAGAACTTTTTTTTATTATTAAATCTTAGCTGTGTACATTAATGCAATCATAGAGTACAATGTGCTAGTTTCATATACAATCTAAAATATTTTTCATCAAACTGGTTAACATAGCCTTTATGGCATTTTCTTAGTTATTGTGTAAAGACATTTATATTCTGCATTTAGTAAGGTTCACCTGTACCTGTCTAAGATGCACCATAGGTGTAGACCCACCAATTACCCTTCCTCCACCCAGCCTCCCCCCTCCCCTCTCCTCGCTTTCCTCTTTCCCCATATTCTTGTGCTATATTTGGGTTATAGCCTTCATATGAAAGCTATCAATTAGTTTCATAGTAGGGCTGAGTACATTGGATACTTTTTCTTCCATTCTTGAGATACTTTGCTAAGAAGAATATGTTCCAGCTCCATCCATGTAAACATGAAAGAGGTAAAGTCTCCATCTTTCTTTAAGGCTGCAGTGTTCCATGGTATACATATACCACAATTTATTAATCCATTCGTGGGTTGATGGGCATGGGCTTCTTCCATGACTTAGCAATTATGAATTGGGCTGCAATAAACATTCTGGTACAAATATCTTTGTTATAATGTGATTTTTGGTCTTCTGGGTATATACCTAGTAGAGGAATTTTAGGCTCAAATGGCAGGTCTATTTTTAGATCTCTAAGTATTCTCCAAACATCCTTCCAAAAGGAACATATTAGTTTGCATTCCCACCAGCAATGTTGAAGTGTTCCCTTTTCTCCACATCCACGCCAACATCTCTGGTTTTGGGATTTTGTGATGTGGGCTAATCTTATTGGAGTTAGATGATATCTCAAAGTAGTTTTGATTTGCAATTCTCTGATGATTAAGGATGTTGAGCATTTTTTCATGTCTCTGTAGGTCATGCGCCTGTCTTCTTCAGAGAAGTTTCTCTTCCGGTCCCTTGCCCACCCTGAGATGGGATCACTTGTTCTTTTCTTGCTAAAACATTTGAGTTCTCTGTGGATTCTAGTTATGTCGGAGGCATAACCTGCAAATATCTTCTCCCATTCTGAGGGCTGTCTGCTTGCTTTACTTACTATGTTCTTGGCTGTGCAGAAGCTTTTGATCGGGTCACAGTAGTGTATTTTTGATGCTGCTTCAATTGCCCAGGAAGTCCTCCTCATGTGTGAAGAACTTTTTAATAGTGAAAGCTTTAAGGACTCAGAAAGGACCAGGAAGTCATCTAGGCTCTCCATGAGTCTATGCTTAACACTGGATTTATATCATCTTTTTTTTTTTTTTTTTTTTTTTTTTTAAGTTCTAAAGAAGAATTCTTTAACTGGAAGCAAATACTGTATTTTCTCTGACTCATAAAGGATTTTTTATAATAACAATTTGCATTCCACAAGACAGTGGAATTTTGTCACAGTTCCATTTAACCACGAATCACCAAAAACAGGTCATGGTCATGCTCGCCCCTCCTCCACCCTTGCTCCTCACATCCTACCCCTTCAGACCTGTTTAGCTTTGAAAAACATGTTCCCTAAGACACAGCTTATCTTCATAAAAGTTTATCTGGGACATTCTCAATGTCTGAGAAATTTACCATGACCGCTTTTTGACCCACTGACACAGCTGTAGGTTTTACCATTTTTGTTACTACAATGCCCTGGGTAGCATTTCAAATGCAGAGTCACAACCTTTATTGTTTGCTAGATGGGCTGTGAAATGTATGCTAATGTTCATAATAGGATTATAGAAGGTTGTTTATTGTCTGAAAAATAATATGAGCATTATCCTCTATGCTTTTTTCCCCCAGTGGATTTTCCCTTTAACAGGCATTAGGAAGTCTAATTTTGACTAAGCAAATATCAGCTTTCAGCTTTATGAATGATGGTTCATTTAGGCACATACTTTAATGGTATTAGGGTGGAAAACAAGAATTATCCAAGTAAACTAAAGTACAAAGAAC
Organism: Arctocebus calabarensis; assembly: GCA_963573935.1. Lineage (NCBI taxonomy): Eukaryota > Metazoa > Chordata > Mammalia > Primates > Lorisidae > Arctocebus > Arctocebus calabarensis. The sequence continues at coordinate 10,611 of CAUYON010108732.1, forward strand.
ATATTATAATATAGAACCATGCATGGCAAATTGTAGCACGTACATATTAGAATTGTACATAGTAATTCAACTTAAGTCAAATACGGGACAAAGTACTATATGTATGTTATGAAGGTGACACTTAAAAATACAGAATGCAGGGTGTTAACTATAGAGCCACTTCCCTGAGGATCCTTTGCTTCTCGCTTTATATAGAGCTATTCATTTGTGATCTTAAATCTTTTCTTAGTTTGAGTTTCCCCCCAAAATAGATGGTGAGTTCAGAATTGGGGTTCAAGTAGTTTTCTTGGGGGGAAACAGGAGATCCCAGTAAAAGAATGGGGAAGTGAGATGGGTAAGGAAAAATTCGAATAGAGGGCCTGTTGCAGAGTGACACTGACGTGGGCCACCCGGACTCAGTTTCCTTGGGGGTCATTTAGGAGACTCTTAGAAACATGCCTGAGTGTTGTCCCAAAGGTGGGTGAGGAAAGTCGGGTATTTATTCACCAGTAACTTTCCTCATTGGTTGAGGGCCACTTGGGGAATTACCTTCCCGCATGCAGGACAAGCACGCCCAACCTATCAGAGAGGATTTTCAGATTGAGAAATGCAGCTAGCCACGCTCATACCTTGGAACGCAGCAGTGAACTCCAGCAGAGAGAACCCAAGCCTCTGTTCCACATGCCACGGCCACAGGTATCTGCATCTTTTGCTGTGGTAAGTTGGAACCAGAGCTTGGGATCAAAAATAACCCATCCTGAATCTGGTTCTACCAGGATTTTTATATACCTGCAGCTTCAAGCCATCAATCTGACCTATTGGAAGTTGGAGACTGGACCTCCATTTCCTCCCATATAAAACAGATACAAGAGAGTTATTCCATGGATTCTATCTGATAAGGATAAACATGAAACAGGTTTTAGGGCTCTATCCCCAAACCCTACACCTGTCTCTGTCCCACCTTCCTTGATCAGTAACACTGTTGGTATGCAATCGGTAGTGAATTCAGATGGGTTTCCTAAGGCCAATCTCAGGTCTGATGATTCACTAGAAGGATTCACAGAACTGAGAAAGGCTGTGGTTCTCACAGTTATGGTTTATTATAGTGAAATAATACAAATCAAACCAGCACGGGAAAAACGCACATAAGGAGGAGTCCAAGAGAAACTAGGCACAAGTTTCCAATCCTCTCCCAGCAGAGTCATGTAAATAGAACTTAATTCTCCCAGGAATGACGTGTTGCAACACACGTGAAGTATTGCCAACCAGGTAAGCTCACCCAAGCATTAATGTCCAAGGTTTTTCTTGGAGGTCAATTCGTAGACATAAGGCATTTATGAAACTGACCTTAGCTACTGCAGTCTCCAGCCCCCAAGAGGTCATGCTGATACAATGTAACCCAAAGCTCCAAAAATTACAGGTAATATCTTAAATGATACAGAAAGCAACTGTAGGTCTTTAATAAGTGAAAGAGGGAAAAAAACGGACAAGAAGAGAAAGTGACTGGGTAAAAACCTGGCAATGATATTAAGACCCATTTGTTCAAGGATGTTTAATTTCTAAAACTTCAAAACAACACAATTCTAAGATGGAAGGACTCCAAGAGCAAGTTCTAACATCACAGCATCACCAGGGAAAATGTATGAAAAAGCAAGAGGCACAGGTTTCCAGAGAAAGTAACCATTTTGAGATTTAATGCCCCCCCCTGTTAAATTATGTTGGTCTAAGAGTAAGCTATAGAAAAGCACTCTACAATGGAAGCATTATGCAAACCACAGAGCTGAGCCACATATATGATTTTAAATTTTCTATTAGCCAGATTTTTTAAGAAGTAAAGAGATAGGTAAAATTGAGTTTAAAAATATATTTTATTTAACCCACTATGTCTAAAATGAGAACACATATGATCAATATAAAACTATTAATGAGATACTTTGCCTTCTTATTTTCATAATAACCCTTTGAAATCCAGACTGTATTTTCTATAGTATATCATAATTCAAATAAGTCACATTTTGAGTGACTTTTCTGTTACACAGAAAAGCTCTGGAAAATAATCATCCTTTTCTCCTATAAGCAGTGGGTCTGGTGGGGACCCTCATTTGTGCATATTTTACTAAATACTGTCAAATATTGGGTAGAACAGAGACTCAAAATTCTACTTAAACTATTCTCTCTTCCTTAATTGTATTCGCTGAACATTTTACCAAATCCTTTCACACATAATTTCTTGCATATACAACATCAGATTAAGCATTTTAACGATAAATTATTCTTCCCATGTTAAACGCTGGGAAGTGGGTTCAGGGACGTTCAACAACCTGCCCAGGGTTTCAGAGATAGGAACAGGCTAAGTGGCCAAAACTTCAGTCTGTTTCTCAGCAGAGCTTTCCTGTATATCACCCCAAATAATATAGGGGTGAAAATAGTAATGGCTTATAGCCAAGGTGAACTGTGGGACCTAAACTGACTCAGAATGATTGGGTCATAAGGGGCAGAGCTATAAGCCTTTCTGAGCTCTCTCCTCCAAAGAGAAAAGAATGAAAGCCCTTGGAAAGTTTTGCAATTCCATTTGGGCCTTAGATCTTATGATAAAATGTAAGGCCACCACCTTACACTGATGAAGAATGAAACTATTGTTTACAAGTCATTTACAAACACATTTCAATTCATGAAGTTCTATTTCATGTTAATTCCTGGGAACTTCAACCCAGTCTTCAGTCATTTTGGTCTTCAGTCATTTCGGGGAATTGTACTGTTGGAACCCACAGCATCTGCTGAATCAGCCTAGTGTTTCCAGATATTTCAGGGCATCAATCCCAAGGATTTTTTTTTTCCTCCCTTCACCAACCTGGAGTTCTGAGGCAAAAAGCTGGAGGAAAGTAACTTGATCACCAGCTTTGACCTCTGAAAAACGTGAGCAATAGTTCGACGTCTTTGTCAACTGAGCAAGAATAACTCACCCCCCCCAACTTACTTGTAGCCTATTGGTTTGAGAGACTCCTAGGCCCATTCTGCTGATTTAATTACTTAATCAATTACCCACAAGACTAGCATTTTAGAAATGTATCAGTATTTGATTTGCAACCCAGAATTAATCAAGTCCACTGGGAACTTGTAGTATATAAATGAGGCAGACTCGTGGAGACAGTAACTATTTGGTCCTTTATATCAGCATTTCTTAACCTTGACAGCATGTTGGAAATCACCTGGGGAGCTTTAATAAAAGCCTGGGCTCCCAGCAGAGATCTGGATTTAATTGGTCCAGGATGTGGTATAAGCATTAGGATTTTTAAAGCTTTCCCAGTGACCCCAATTATTCTACTATATAGTTGGGTTAAGAATCATTGCTCTATAGCATCTAAACATTATCCCTTAGTTAAGTGAGCCATGTCAGCATAGGCAAAGTAAATAAGCCATATTTCCTAAGATTCACATAAAAATTCTGTTAGAGAATAAATATGATGTTATGCCACTATTTTAATGGAGAGAAAATAAAAATATCCAACAATATTTCTGCTGTGGTGTTTTGTAACATATTGAAGATGGGAAATGACACTCATGATAAATTCTTCCATTGATTAAGTCCCAGAAGAAGTAGGAATTTTTTATTATTTTAAATTAAATTTCTGTATTTATTTATTATTATTTTTCCAGACATATGGTACACTTTCTTGATCAGATGACATAAAATGATCTTTTCACTTCATGTACCTAAAATGTCTATACTTTTGCTCCTAATAATTATTTCCTTTACAAAAAAATTATCTTTGGAGAGGAGGAGCAAGATGGCAGCCGAGTAACAGCTTCCTTGCAACTGGACACACTGGCAGACTCCAGGCATTTCTGGCTGGTGGGATCTGCCCAGAAAAATCCCTTTGGGGACAGAGGGAGTCAGCAAGAGACTTCTGGAACCCATGAGGAGGACAAAAGCAGTGGAAAACTGGCAAGTGGTTGTGTGTGTTCATTTGGTCTAATCCCACTGGCAGCTGTAAGTACAGCAACAGTGAGAGTGCAAACTGGAAAGGCCTTACCTGTGAGCTGTTTTGGTTTTTTTTGGACTTGGCACTCAGTTGAACTATCTTGGGAGAACTTGGGCAAGAGTGCAGAGGACTTTAAGTATTGTCTAGGGCCCAAGACTGAGCTATTGAGCCAGATGGAACTAATAATGTTTGGCTGTGGGCTGCATGGAGCCATTGTGGGAGAACTACCCTGGAAATCTCCACCATCAGGGTCACAGATCAAGGATTGAGTGGGAGACCTTGGGCAACTAATCTAGTCCCTGAGCAGCCTAAATGTGGGGACTGAGATGGCTTACAGCCTTGGCCCTCAGGGGCATAGAGTGAGACTGGTTTTGGCACACTGGGTAAGTGGACAGCCTCTTTAGGAGTGATCCCAGCAACAAGTACTTTCCTGAAATAGTTTGTCCTTAGTCAAGGTTAGCAGTTTAAAGTGACTTTTACACAGGCTGAGGAGAGATTTATGCTCTCCACCCTGTGGGGTTTGAGAAATCAGCAAAGGTCTCCAGTCCCCATCTAGTACAGCAGTGTCAACTTTGTGATTAACATTTCACACCCCAGAAGATCATCTGTTGCCCAGACAATATTCAGCAAAATATATATATATTGCTTTTTTAAAAATTTTAACATTGCGCCTCTAGATTTTTCCCTTTTTTTCCTTTCTGTTCTTTCTTTCTTTTTCTAGTATAAATATAATTTTCCATTGTTCCCTTCTTTAACAATTAGAACTTCACTTTTGCTAGTGTTTCTACCCCTATTATTTGGTTTTCCCCCCAATTGTATCCCATAAAGTTTTCTGCTTGCTTATTTTGGTTTGATTTATAGCATTTTTTTCTTTCCTCTTTACTTGGTGGAGGTGGGGTACTGTATTCGAACAAGCTAGCAAAGAGCTGCTGACCTCAAGGGAACCACCGAACCCAGCACCCTCAGAGGTTAGGGATTTTTAATGTTGGGTCAAAGTACCCTAGTGTACACCTATATTGCTCCTGTCTCCCTCTTTCTGTGCCTCTTTTCTTTTTGTCAATATTTATTTCCCTTTACTCACTCCCTCTCCTTTCTCTTTTTCTATTCTTTCTTTCTTTTTCTTTTCTTTTTTTTTTTTTGTTCTTTTTTTTCCTCTCTTCCTCTTCATTCTTCTCATCCTTCAGGTCCTGTACCAAAAAGGATTTATTGAAATCCTAGGCCAGAGGCACAGTAACTTAAAGATCAAGTGAAAGCGAAAGGAAAATTAGGGCAAGGAAACAGATAAAAGAAATCGCTCATGAGGAAGAATCAACACAAAAATCCTGGCAAGATGAAAAACCAGTCCAGAGCAACCCCCCCCCAAAGGGCCATGAGGTAGCTACTGCAGAGAATTACCCCTATAAAGAAATGTTAGAAATGACAGAAAGGGAATTTAGAATATAGATGATTAAAACAATAAAGGAAATGATGGAAACAAAGAAGGAAACTTATGATAAGGTGGAAAATAACCAAAAGGAAATCCAAAAACAGAATCAAATAAGAGACGAACAATATGAAGAATATAGAAAGGATATAGCAGAACTGAAGGAATTAAAGTAAACAATTGAGGAACTTAAAAGATGTGATAGAAACCATAAACAACAGACTAGACCATGCAGAAGAATTTCAGAGGTAGAGGACAAAGCTCTTGAAATAACTCAGATAGTTAAAGAGGCAGAAAAGAAGAGAGAGGAAGCAGAACATTCACTGACAGAATTATGGGACTTTATGAGGCATTCAGCCATAACAGTCATATGTATCCTAGAAGGGGAAGAAAAATACCCCACAAAAATGGAAGCCGTACTAGAAAGTATTATAAATGAAAATTTTCCCAAATATCACCAAAGATTCTGACACACTCCTTTCAGAGGGATATCAGAGGTCCCTCACAGGTCTCCTCAACTATAACTTGGAGAACATCTCCAAGACATATTGTGATGAACCTATACAAAGTTAAGACAAAAGAAAAGATACTTCAAGCTGCGAGGAGTAAGTGCCAGTTGACCTATAGAGGAAAATCCATCAGGGTGACTGCAGACTTTCTCTAATGAAACTTTTCAAGTGAGAAGATAATGGTCATCTGTCTTTAATAAACTTCAACAGAAAAATAACCAGACCAGAATTCTATATCCTGCTAAGCTAACCTTTAAAATTGACAGAAAATCTAATCATTTACTGATATACAAACATTGAGGAAATTCACCACAACAAGACCAGCTCTACAGGAAATACTTCAACCTGTTCTACACACTGACCTTCACAATGGACCAACAGCAAAGTAAGAATTCAGAAATTAAAGGACAGAACCTAACTTCCACAATGATGCAAAAGATAAAACTAAGCAATAAGCTCTCACAAAATAAGATGAATAGATACTACCACATTTATCAATTATCTCAATAAATGTTACTGGCTTGAATTCCTCACTGAAGAGGCATAGATTGGTTGACTAGATTAAAGAACATTAGTCATCCATTTGCTATTTGCAGGAAACACACCTCGCTTCAAAAGACAAAGTAAAACTCCAAGTTAAGGGTTGGAAGACAATTTTTCAGGCAAACAGAATTCAGAAGAAAAAAGGAATTGCAATCTTATTTGCAGATACATGTAGATTTAAAGTAACTTAAGTCAAAAAAGACAAACATGGTCACTTTATATTGGTCAAGGGAAAAATACAACAAGAAGATGTTTCATTCTAAATATTTATGCACCCAACATAATGCTCCCAGATTCCTGAAACAGACCTTACTCAGTCTGAGCAATATGATATCCTATAACATCATAATAACAGCCTAATTTAACACTCCTCTTATGGAACTGGACAGATGTTCTAAACAGAAATGAAACAAAGATATAAGGGGCGTTAATGAAACCCTAAAACAACTGTGCTTGATAGATACATATAGAACACTCCATTCCAAAGATAAAGAATATGCATTTTTCTCATTAACCCATGAAACGTTCTCCAAAATTGATCACATCCTAGGACACAAAACAAACCTAAATAGAATCAAAAGAACTGAAAATTTACCTTATATCTTCTCAGACCACAAGGCACTAAAGGTGAACTCAACTCCAAAAAAAAAACCTTCAACTCCACACAAAGGCATGGAAATTAAACAACCTTCTGTTGAATGACAGTTGGGTGAAGGATAGAATAAAATAGGAAATCATTAACTTCATTGAGCACAACAATAATGAAGGCACAAGCTACCAAAATTTGTGGGATACTGCAAAAGCAGTTCTGAGAGGAAAATTTATCATTTTAGATGCCTACATTGGAAAAACAGAAAGAGAGCACATCAACAACCTCACAAGCCATTTAATGGAATTGGAAAAAGAAGAACAATCTAAGCCTAAACCCAGCAGAAGAAAAGAAATATCCAAAATTAAATCAGAAATCAATGAAATTGAAAACTAAAGAATCATTCAGAAAATTAATGAAACAAGGAGTTGGTTTTCTGAGAAAATGAATAACATAGATAAACCTTTGACCCGACTAACTAGAAGTAAAAAAGTAAAATCTCTAGTAACCTCAATCAGAAATGATAAAGGGGAAATTATAACTGATGCCACAGAGATACAAGAGATCATCTCTGAATACTACCAAAAACTCTATCCCCAGAAATTTGACAAGGTGAAGGAAATGGATCAATACTTGGAATTCATACCCTCTCCCTAAACTTAGCCAAGAAGAAATAGAGCTCCTGAACAGACCAATATCAAGCACTGAGATTAAAAAAACAATAAAAAAAATCTTCCAAAAAAAATGCCCTGGTCTGGATGGTTTCACACCAGAATTCTATCAAACCTTCAAAGAAGAGCTTATTTCCGTACTGCAGAAATTATTCCAAAAAATTGAGGAGGAAGGAATCTTCCCCAACACATTCTATGAAAGAAACATTACCCTGTTACCAAAACCAGGAAAAGACACAACTAAAAAGGAAAATTTCAGACCAATTTCACTCATAGATATAGATGCAAAAAGTCTCAACAAAATCCTAGCCAATAGATTACAGCTTATCATTAAAAAAGTCATACATCATTTTCAAGTAGGTTTCATTCCAGGGATGCAAGGCTGGTTTAACATATGCAAGTCCATAAACTTTATCCACCATATTAACAGAAGCAAAAACAAAGAACATATGATCCTCTCAACAGATGCAGAAAAAGCATTCTATAGAATCTAGTATGCTTTTTGAATTAGAATTCTGAAGCGTATAGGCATACATGGCACATTTCTTAATCTGATCAAAGCTATCTATGACAAAACCACAGCCAATATTTTACTGAATGGAGTAAAATTGAAAGCTTTTTCTCTTAGAACTGGAAGCAGATATGGTTGTCCTCTGTCACCATTACTATTCAACATAGTGCTTGAAGTTCTAGCTAATACAATTAAACAAGACAAGGAAATAAAGGGCATCCAAATGGGAGGAGAGGAGGTCAGACTCTCCCTGTTTGCTGACGACATGATCTTATACTTACAGAACCCCAAAGACTCAACCACAAGACTCCTGGAAGTCATCAAAAAATACAGTAATGTCTCATCATATAAAAATCAACATCCACAAGTCAGTAGCTTTTGTATACGTCAAGAACAGTCAAGATAAGAGGCTAATTAAGGACACAACTTCACCATAGCTTCAAAGAAAATGAAATACCTAGGAATATACCTAACAAAGGAGGTGAAGGACCTCTATAAAGAAAATTATGAAACCCAAAGAAACGAAATAGCAGAGGATATTAACAAATGGAAGAGCATATCACGCTCATGGCTGGGAAAAATCAAAATTGTTAAAATGTCTATAATTCCCAAAGCAATCTACAGATTCAATGCCATCCCTATTAAAATACCAACATTGTACTTTCAAGATTTGGGAAAAATGATGCTGCATTTTGTATGGAACCAGAAAAAAAACCTCATATAGCTAAGGCAGTTCTTAGTGATAAAAACCAAGCTGGGAGTATCACCATACCAGATTTTATTCCATACTACTAAGCCATAGTATTCAAAACAGCATGGTACTGCCACAAAAATAGAGACATAGACATTTGGAATCAAACAGAAAACAAAAAAAATGAAACTAACATCTAACTAAATCTAAATCTAATATCTAACATCTAACTAACTAAAACCACCTAATCTTTGATAAACCAAATGAGAACATACCTTGGGGGAAAGACTCCCTATTCAATAAATGGTGCTGGGAGAACTGGATATCCACATATAAAAGACTAAATCTGGACCCACACCTTTCTCCACTCACAAAAATTGATTCAAGATGGATAAACAACTTAAATTTAAGGCATGAAACAGTAACAATCCTCAAAGAAAGCATAGGAAAAACACTGGGAGAGATCAGCCTAGAGAAAGACTTCATGAAGAAGACTGCCATGGCAATTGCAACAACAATAAAAATAAATAAATGGTACTTAATTAAACTGAAAAGCTTCTGTACAGCTAAGGAGACAAACCAAAGCAAACAGACAACCTACACAATGGGAAAGGATATTTGCATATTTTGGATCAGACAAAAGCTTGATAACTAGGATCTATAAGAGAACTCAAATTAAGCCACATGAAAAAAGCCAATAATCCCATGTATTAATGAGCAAGAGACATGAATAGAACCTTCTCTAAAGAAGACAGACGAATGGCTAACAAATATATGAAAAAATGCTCATTATCCCCAATTATTAGAGAAATGCACATCAAAACCACCCTGAGATGCCATGTAACCCCAATGAGAATGGCCCACATCACAAAATATCAAAACTGCAGATGCAGGCAGGGAGGTGGAGAGAAGTGAACACTTTTATACTGCTGGTGGGACTGAAAACTAATACAACCTTTTTGGAAAGAAGTATGGAGAACACTCAAGGAACTTAGGCTAGACCTCCCATTTGATCCTGCAATCCCATTACTGGGCATCTACCCAAAAGGAAAAAAAAATCCTTTTATCCTTTTATAAGGACACTTGCACTAGACTGTTTATTGCAGCTTAACCTACAATCGCTAAAATGTGGAAACAGCCTAAATGCCCACCAACCCAGGAATGGATTAACAAGCTGTGGTATATGTACACCATGGAATACTATTCAGCCATTAAAAAAAATAGAGATGTTACAGCCTTTGTATTAACCTGGATGGAACTAGAACACATTATTCTTAGTAAAGCATCATAAGAACAGAGAAGCATGAATCCTATGTACTCAATTTTGATATGAGGACAATTAATGACATGGAGGGGGTTGGGGAAAGGGGAGAACAGAAAGAGAAAGAAGGAGGGAGGGGTGGGGGAAAGGAAGAACAGAGAGAGAGAAGGCGGGAAGGAGGTGGGGTTTTGGTGTGTGCCACACCTTTGAGGAGCAAGATGTGATTGTAAGAGGGACTTTACCTAACAAATGCAATCAATGTAACCCGGTTTCCTGTACCCTCAATGCATCCCCAACAATAAAAAGAAAAGAAAAAAAATTGTGTTCCTGGTGCTAAGAATACACTGGTACACCTGTTAGATTAAAAAAAAATTGTCTTTGATATATGTACTGTTCAAATTTATAAGCCACATCCACTTAATTTTGGAAGTAGATGGAGTATAAAAAAGAATGACAACATAGATGTCATCAGTTAACTTTCTTCATCCATTTTTTTCCTCCTGCTCTTTCTTGTAACTATATCTTTTTTTTTTCCATTACTCAGAGAGCACAGGGAATGGCTAGGGTATTTGGGTTCCTACCCCTAGCCTTGCTCCTCAGTCCTTCTTAGTTCTTCTTCCATGTTCTGGAGCTTTTCCTCTTTGTTTGTCTCCCCTCCTCCCATTAAATTCTAACTCTCCTGGATGTCAGTTCTCTGCCAATAAACATTTTACACACTAACCACCTCAGAGTTGGCTCACTCACCTCAGAGTTAGAGTATATCTGGGGTACACCCTAGGAGGCTAGTGCAAATATAATATCCGTCTTTCAGATGAGTACACTGAAAGTGAGATTTAATTACCTGCCCAGGGTCCTATATTGAATAAATGAGAGAATAAGATTCTTAAGATTGAATAAGATTTGAGCTCAGAAAGTTTGACTTCAGAGCCCAGAATCACAAGAGCATCACTGCCAAAGCAAGGTTAATAGAGGGAGTGTTGATGGATAGGTTGAATATAAGGCTCAGTATTTCAATTCTACATCAGAAAACCTTTGGATAATTCTTGAGACCCATATTTCTGAAGAGGAGGGAAGGAAAACAAGACTAGGCAGAGAGAGAAACTGAGCTGCAGTGAAGTTTCAACACAGGTCTCAGCCCCTGGGTATCGTGAGAGCTGAAGTGGACCTTTTATTGCAGTGATAGACCTGGCCCTTATCCCCCAGTGGACATAGGCTGCCCTTGGAAGGAGATCTGAACTAAGGGCCATTTTCTGCACCCTCCCAGAAACTGGGAGGTAAGTTCTCCATTCTTGAAGGAGGATGCTGGGGGAATATAATGGCGTTCACTCCAGGTGCATTCTAAAGTGACCACCTCTCTAGAGATGTTTGCCCCCAAAGACAACTGGATCAGTAAGACAGAGGCAGATAAACAGCATTTGTAGCAAGAGAGAGCATTTTTGTTTTGTCAGTGAGCTTGTTAGCAGTGATTAGGAATGTCTTAGCATGCTGAGAAAATCACAGGAGAAAATTTACTACTCTGCAAACCGGCCATGGCCTCAGGCTGATGGGCCTCATAAAACACCTGCTACTAAAGTATAAACTGATTGTATAACTATCAGTGATTTAGCCTCTCCCTAAACAATACCTATCTTTTCAAATAAGCAAGATTATTCAAATAGTAAAATTTATAAATGTATATACTACCAAACATTTAAGGAAGAAATCGTACCAAAACTTTACAATTTCTTTCAAAAGACAGATGCAGAAGGAATACTACCTAGCTCATTCTGGAAGTCAGCATTATACCAAAACCAGACAGACATTTAAGAAAAAGAAAAATTGAGATCGCCATATCTTATGAACATAGCTGCAAAACTCTTCAACCAAATATTAGCTGGTCAAATCCAACAATATTCAGGGTATCCATAAATTTCGTGTGCAATTTAAAATAGTGATGCAATTTTGAATTGCGCATGAACTTCACAGCCACCCCATGTAAAGAGAATTATATACCATGACCAAATTTGATTTATCCCAGCTATACAAGCTGGTTCAACATTCAAAAATAAATAAATGAGGAGGCTCCCGGCTCTTGCCAGCAAGGCTGCTCGACAGGCTCTCCCTAGCTCCTCAGAGCCAGCCTGGAGGGCCCTAGTGGAAGAATGCACATGAACCTCAGGGCAGAGTCCCCAGCTCTAGCAACATGGAGTTTGTGATCATGCCTCCACAAGTTCCTATTAATTCTTTCTGTAGGCATGAGTCCAGAACTCCAGTTCATCTTGGTAATACCAAATTGGATGCCTAAGCTTCAGGAAAAAGACCAGAACCTTCAGGAGAAACTGTACCAAATAACTCAGATATGGCAGAAATGAAGTTAAGGTTTCAGAAGTTCTTCCAAAACAAGGGCAATTGTCTGTCCAAGATGTAACCACATGGTGCTGTGTTAACCCAAATCTTTACCCTGAAAATCTCTGACTCTGGGTGAAAAATTGGAGAAAATGTAGCAAGCAGCACAGGATACAATTCTACAACAAGAAATGGCAGAAAAGAAACAAGGGCAAATAACCCAGTGACTGATAACTTAGTGCTTCAGGGAACAACATACCTATCTACTACTTAGTGATAACTAGAAAATTTGCATTTATAAGCTGAAAGTAATATTTGTTAATAAAACTGATAGTATTTATATAAATAACACATAAATACCCAAGACTGATGAAACTTATTGTGAATTTATACACTCTGGTTTGCATTAAACATGAGTTAAAATTTGAAACAAAAATAAATAAATGTTATCCATCACATCAACAGGATAAAAAAGAAAAATTATATGATCATATCAACAGATGCAAAACAAAATTGAGAAAATACAATACCTAATTCACAACAAAAACTCGCAGTAAAATGCATGGTAACTTCCTCATACTGATAAAGAATATCTACAAAAATCCTACAGCTGGGTGGTGCCTGTGGCTCATCGAGTAGGGCGCCGGCCCCATATACCGAGGGTGGTGGGTTCAAACCTGGCCTCCGCCAAATTGCAAACCAGAAAAAGAGCCGGGTGTGGTGGTGGGCGCCTGTGGTCCCAGCTACTCTGGAGGCTGAGGCAAGAGAATCGTCTAAGCCCAGGAGTTGGAGGACGGCACTCTACCCAGTTCAATAAAGTGAGACTCTGTCTCTACAAAAAATAAAAATTACTAAAAAAAATTAAAAAAAAAAATCCTATAGCTAACATCACACTTAATGGTAAAAAGCTAGAAATTTTACCACTAAGATCAGGAGCAAACCAAAATGTCCTCTCTCACCACTCCTTTTCAACATCATAGTGGAAAGTCCTCACTAGTGTAGTGAAACAGGAAAATGAAATTAGAAGTGTACAAATTGGAAAGTAAAAAACAAAACTGCCTTTGTTCTCAGGTGACATGATCGTCTATATAGAAAATCCAAATGAATCAATAAAATATCTCTCAAAACTAGGAAGTGCTTAACACCAAGTTGCAGGATAGAAGGTCAGTATAGGAAGGTCAATTGTTTTCCTGCAATGAATAAGTGAAATTTGAAAGTAAAAACACAATATTATTTGCATTAATCTCCAAAAAAATAAAATACTTAAGTATAAACCTAAGAAAATATGTACAAGATTAATGTAAGAAAAACTACAAAACTGATTTTAAAAAAGTCAAAGGACTATGTAAATGACAATGTATTGCATGCTCTAGGACAATAATTGAGTTAGTGTGGTACTGGCTTATACATATATGTAAAATATAGTGTTAGTACCACACTAACTCAATTATTGTAGCTTTGTTGTAAGTTTTGAAATCAGGAAATCTGATTTCTCCAACTTTTTTTTTTCTTTTTCAAGATCAACTTGGCTATTATGTTTTTTGCATTCCTATATGAATTTTACAATCAGCTTGTCAATGTTTGGGAAAAAGCCAACTATGATTTTTTTAAATAAAAAAAAAGGATTGTATTTTTTTCTCTCATTTTACTTTCTTTTTTTTTTTTAATAAAGTCATATACACATAGATCATGAATACATTGATGCATATGTGGGGTACAATGTATTGATTTTTTTATACAATTTGATGCCCTTACATCAAATTAATTTCATTTTACTTTCAACTTGTTTGTATTTTTTTAGCCTAAGGTGTGTTTCCTACAGACTGGAAGTTGTATCTTGTTTTTCCTACTTAATCCAGTCTGAAAATTTTGATTAGATTGTTGAATCTATTCTCATTTAATGTTACTGGTACATGGATGGATTTTCATCTTTATTTTTCTTTCTTCCCCTGTATTTTAGTATCTATTTTGATCCTCTATTCTTTTCCCTCTCCAGCTTTACTGGGGTTTATGATACAAAAACTGTACCTATTAAGTGTAAATAATTAGATGACCTTGGCTATATGCATACAACTATGGTAATATCACCACAATCAAGTTAATAAGAATATCTATCACCTCAAAAAATTTTTTGCATTCTCTTGCTTTTTAGGCTCCCAACACCACGTTGTTAACTCTAGGTATTATAGTTTGTAACAGATTTCTAGAAATCATTCATTTTTATAACTATAACTTTATACCCATGAACAACTCCTAATTTTCTCCCAGTCCCATCCTCTGGAAACCACCATTCTATTTCTTCTGTAAGTTTGATATCTTTTTTAATACTTCATATAAGTGAAAATATTTATCCTTCTGTGACTGACTTTATTTAACTTACCCTAATGTCTTCCAGGCCCATCAATGTGGTCACAATGGCAAGATTTTCTTCTTTTTAAACTTGGGGTAATATTCCATTGTTTGTTGACCCTGGAACCTGCACAGTTCCAAAATGAAATTGGACCCTTACCTTATATCATCTATAAGAATTAACTAAAATTGATTAAAGATCTAAAGGTAAAACCTAAAACTATAAAACTCTCAGAAGAAATATAGCAGGAGGATGTCATGATACTGGATTTGGCAATGATTTTCTTGTATATGCCATGAAAAGCGCAGGTAACAAAAGTAAAAACAGATACATTTGATTCACATCAAAATTGAAAAATTCTCATCAAAGGACACCATAGAGTGAAAAAGTTCCCTACAGAGTGGGAGGAAACATTCGCAAATTATATACCTGATAAGGGGTTAATACCAGGATATAGAAAGAACTCCAACAACTGAATACCAAACAAACAACAACAACAAAAAGCCTGATTTTAAAAAATGGACAACTAACTTGAATAGATATATTTTTAAACCTCTTTAGAGAAATATACAAATGGCCAAAAAAGCATGTGAAAAGATCCTGAACATCACTAATCATTAGGGAAATATAAATCAAAGCCACAATGAAATGTGGCTTCACACCCCTTAGGATGGCTACTATAAAACATACCTATATTTTATATTTCTTCCAGAGTCAGTTGTTGCTCAAAAACAAAAGAATGAAATGAATGAAACAATTGACTCTAAGTGAAATAGATACAATGCATGAAATAGATGAGAATGGAAGAGATGCAAAAGCAGACCAATTCCATGAAAGAGAAGTAAGCTTTGAAAGCCCTAAACCACATCACTCAGGATCTCCAGCATAATTTTACATCACAGAGCTTGTGAGGAAGAAGATACTCAATCAACAGTGATGAAGAAATACATTCAACTTCTTTAAAACATATCAGGCCTTGAATACAGGTTGTCTCTCCACTCTGCATTAACTAAAGTGAGGAGAACAGCATGATAGGTGTTCTGGAGCATGAGATCTCACACACTGAACACATTCACTAAAGAACTTGATAACCTTTTTAGAAGACAATTTGAACATACCAAGAAAAAGTTATCCTCTCCAAATTCAGAGAGAAGGGATGGACATTATAAGGGCACGTAAGATTTTGTATAACTTATGATCAAATTCTGTGCACAATGCCCCATGATTCTTGGCCTCACAGTGTCTGATAGCAAAAGGAAGTAAAGAAGCGGTCTGGAGAAATGGTTGCTATGAATTTACTATTCCACTGTGGATCCAGTCCCCTAAAGGGTCCATCAGAGCATCCAACCAACTTTGAGTGCTGAACAACTGTTTAGTAAAGGAAGATCAATGGAGAAACTGGAAATATTAAGCAAAGAGAAAAGGAAAATATGACCAGCAATATGACAGAGGAGAAAAAACATATTAGTTATTTGAGTACAAACGTATGTTAAAAATTATTTTCAAATAAACTGGAACACCCAATTTCTTCAGCATGGACATGACTAAATATTCCTACTTCTGTCTTAAATCCATTTAATCTGTTATATCTTGAGTTTAATAAATCATAAAAACACTTTCAGTTCACTTTGTATGCTTATGTTTCAAAAGAAACTTAATCAATTTGGATTGATTTTGGCAACAAACAACACAAATCACAGTAGCTTAAACAAGATGCAGGTTTGGTTTTTTTTGTCATATAAAATGAATACAGACAAGGCTAGATAGTGCAATGATCTTTATGAACCCAATAATTTTTGTTTGTTTGTTTGATCTCCCAACTTCACCATAGTTAACACTGGCTTCCATTCACACAACATTATCATATGATCATAAGATCAGAAGATAACCATTGCAGCTCCAGCCATCACATCTGTATTCCAGGCAGCAGAAAGGAGAATGGGAGTATGGGCATACAGATATATGTCCCAGTTTTGTCCATGCTTTCTAAATAACATTTCTCAGATAGCCTACCAATAGCAACTATTTTATATGTTGTTACTCCTTTGGCAAAGGAGGTTGCAAAGTGCAGGATTTTAGTTAGGTATGTTGCCACCCTCAATAATATAAGAGTTTTATTAGATAAATAAATAGTCTGGAAATAGAATAAATAGTCCAGGAAATAGTCTGGAAATAAGAATCATGACACTTATCATTGGGTCCTATTCTGGTATTTCCTAGACTTGAAGCCTTGGATACAGTCTTTTATTATGCTAAACCCTGTAAGCTAATCTGTAAATTGATGATAGTGGTATCTAGTTCACAAAGTTATTTTAAGGAGTATGTGAGAGCCCTGAACCAGAGATTAATCACTAAATGATAGTTCATCCTAAACCTATTAGAAAAGGCCAAGGGATAGACAACAGCACAATGTTTAAAAATTACAGTGTTATACAATAAAAATTATTTCTATAATTATGGCTACTCATATGATATACAGATGAGGAGAATACTAGCTGCCTAAGGAATATTCATTTTATCTTTCCTTTTTATTTCCATGGTATCACCTCTTCTAGTAACCTTTCCTGCTATGTGTTGTTTTTCCTTCTCAAGGTCTGTCTTCCAGCAGGAAATTACATACACTTATGCCCAACTACCATTTCATCTATCTGCTTTAGTTAGATCAAGCTCATTAGCTTAAGATAAAGTGTTTATCTTTTACCCAAGGTTAAGAAAAATAACCAAAATATCCATGTATGAAGATTGTGAACAATAGCAATTCATAAGTGGTACTAAACATTATGTCCCATAGCAGAGGAAAAAGTAGGAAGTGAGAAGTTAATCTCCATTGTCTTAAATGTTTTGTGCAATTGACTTAATTATTTTTTATTCATTTATTTAACATGTATTGACAGTAAGGAGAATCTCTGTAAAGAAGGAGACATGTCTATAAAGTTTCTACAGATACACCCTAAGTGAATAAAAAAATGCTTCTTTACTCTTAAGCACTCAGAAGCATCTGAATACTCAAATTTCATGAACACAACTTTTTGAAGTATTATAATTTTTTTTTGCTTTTTTTGAAGACAGAGTCTCTTTTTGCCACCCTTTGGTAGCGTTCCGTGGCATCATAGCTCACAGAACCTCAAACTCTTAGGCTCAAGCAGTTCTCTTGCCTCAGCCTCCTTAGTAGCTGGGACTACAGGAGCCTGCCATAGTGCCCGACTATGTTTAGGGATGGGGTTTCGCTCTTGCTCAGGCTGGTCTCAAACCTGTGAGCTCAAGAAATCCACCCACCTCAGCCTCCCAGAGTGCTAAGATCACAGGCATAAGCCACCGCACCCAGCAAGTATTCCAATTTTTAATGAAAAACAAAAAAACAAGAGCTATGAGTACTTAGCTTGGTGGAACTGATGAGGATAATTACTTAAAGAAGCATGTTAAATGTAGTTAAACCCAATCTCAGAATACGTCTCTGAAGACAGGTGAATCTAGTTTCTAACTACAGATGATTTCCATAAAATATGCCAGAGCTTAGTTAGAAGAATAATAAAAGATGACTAGAGTCTTTGACTTTTCACAGAGGAAATACTGATTAGCACTAAAATATTTAAGTAATTTAGGGGTAATGTCTTAGAGAAAAAATAAAATTATATAAATTCTAAACATTAAAAAAATACTGTATCAGGGCGGCGCCTGTGGCTCAGTGGCTAGGGCACCGGCCCCATGTCCCGAGGGTGGTGGTTGGAACTCAGCCCCGGCCAAACTGCAACAAAAAAATAGTCAGGCATTGTGGGGGGCACCTATAGTCTCAGCTACTCTGGAGGCTAAGGCAAAAGAATCGCCAAAGCCCAAGAGCTGGAGGTTGCTGTGAGCTGTGACACCATGGCACTCTACCGAAGGTGATAAAGTAACATTCTGTCTCTAAAAAATAAAAAATTAAAAAAAAAAACTGCATCACTCATATTAAGAAACAAGAAAACATCAAGAAAACTGAAAAAATTTGAAACCATAAATAAGATGTTAGACAAATTACCAAATATATTAGCTATCAAAATATATGTGGAAAAAATTGTTATCTGGTTAAATGTGGAGGATGAAAGACTTTTTTATTTCTTGATATACACCCCAAATAAGGAACAACAAAAATATTTTAAAAACCAACTTCATGTTTAATGAAAGGAGAAGAACATTGCCAAAAGTGAAAACTACAAATCAGAAATCAAACAATGATATTTGGATCTTAAAAGCAGAACAGTGTCAAGGCTGATAGAGAACCCCATGGACACCAGTTAGGAAACAGGTTTCTTGCTTAATGTGGCACAATATTGAAAAGGCCTGACTGGGGGTGGGGGAAGGGGTTGTTAGTAATGAAACCAAACTCTTTGGATTGAGCATGGGAAAAGGCAGATGATGTCCCTCCAGAGACCCAGCCTGAAACCAAAGCACAACAAGAGAGGTGAAGTTGAAGGAGAAATAGGCATGCCATTTCTAATTGTCTATGACCTATCCAGGAGCCTGGGGAGACTGCTGGAGGTAAGGCCCAGTCAAGAAAGAGAAGAGAAAGTCATCCCTGGGTTATAGCACAGAGAGTGGGACTGAATGGGTACCACTGTGAGTACATAGAAATTGAGAAGGCTGTGCTCCCCAGCCAAAGATTAAAAAAAAGATTTGGAAAGGTGTTCAAAAAAATAAATCCAAACAGAAAATTTCAGGCTGTTCTACCTTCCTGCTTACCCCGGACCCTTTCAGAGGTAAATAATACAGAGAAAAGAACCAATTTTATAAATTGAAACTACAAAGCAAAATGAAGAAAAGATTATCAGCAAAAGACAGAAATCTAGCACACATAACCAAAAAGAAACTATTTAAAGAATAAAACAAATAGACTGTCATACTAAAACAAATTATAAATGAAATATCCAAAAGTGAAGAATGGTGCAGAATATAGAAACAAATATTCAAATAATAGCAGGAAGTAAAAATCAAGCCTTCCAGAAAATGATTTTAAAAAGAAAGAAGAAAATAGACTTTTTAATAATAGCCATTGTGGTTTTAATTTGCAATTCCCTAATGATTAGAAATGTTGAGTATTTTATTCAATATATTTATTGCCCATTTGTCTATCTTCTTTTGAAAAACTTCTGTTCATATGTTTTCCTCCCTTTTTGATGGGATTGTTTGTTTGTTTGTTTTTCTTGCAGATGTGTTTGAGTTCCTTATAGATTCTGGATATTAGCCCTTTGTGGGATGTATAGTTCACAAATATTTTCTCCCATTTTGTTGGTGGTCTGTTTACTCTGTTGATTATTTCCTTTGCTGGGCAGAAATTTTGCAGAGAGAAAAGACTGTTTTATACACACACTGTTCGTGGGACTGCAAATTAGCACCACCTCTATGGAAAACAGTATGAAGATTCCTCAAAAAAATAAATGTAGACTTACCATTCAATCCAATAATCCCACTACTGGGATTTTATCAAAAAGACACTTGTACTCAAATGTTTATCACAGCATGATTCAAATTGCAAAGATGTGAACTAAGTGCCCATCGGTTCCTGAGTGGATAAAGAAAATGTGTGTGTGTGTGTGCATCATGGAGTACTGCTCAACCATAAAACAGAATGAAATATTTAACAATGCCTTTTGCAACAACTTGGATGGACTCAGAGACCATTATGCTAAGTGACGTATCTCAGGAATGGAAAAACAAACTCCACATGTGCTCACTAATAAGAAGGAGCTAAATAATGAGAACACACAGGCACAAAAAGATATAAAGGACATTGGGAACAAAGAAGGAGGGAGAGTGGAATGGAGATGGGGGATAAAAACTTACCTATCAGGTACAATGAACAGTACTCTGATGATATCCACCTGAGTACTATAAGCCCTGACTTAAGCATTATACAAGGTATTCATGTAACAAAAACATTTGTACCCCCTAAATGCTTTGAAATTTAAAACAAAAGAAATGGAATAAAATGAAGGAATGAGAATCTCCATAGACAAACAATTCTATTCTGAAGCCAAAAAATCATAACTGGTGTAAATTATTATTTTTTTTAATGTAAAGTCTTTGAAAATTGTCCTGAGGACATACAGAAAATGAAGAAACATGTTTTTAAAATCTACTAAATCTTGGTAACATTGAGAATTGGTAGCACTTGAGTCATGGCATGCTCCCCACACCTCCCACCCTGTTCAGCCTGCTGCACTGATGCTTCACTCCAGTGCCACTGAATCATACTCTATCTTCCCTATATAGGAAGACCACCAGTATTTTGCATCACCTCCTAATTTCATGTTGCATAGGCTAAATATCATGTTAGTGCAGCCAAGAGGTCAGGCAGTGCACGTTTCCACCCAGGGCCCAGTCACAGGGTAGCGGCTATGCTGTGAATGAACCAGGCTGAGACTATAAGGTGCTGATCCTATTCCTCCCAGTTCACTCAAAACACAGAGGTTTCACACTGGGATGAGCAATCTAAAATGATCAAGGCCTTTGTGTTACTGGTAAATTAAAAGTTTACTCCGAGAGAAGAAAAAAAGCACTGTCCCCCTACCTGCACTTGAGCAAGGCTCTGAGAGATTTTTGCCTAGAGGGAGAAACAGCCCCTAAGAACAGAGAGTTCCTAACCTCTCAGCACAGAAACTGACTTTATCTGAAATACATTATGAGGAAGTTCAAGCCTAAGGGTGCTCACAAAAACAGTGGCAATTTTTGCAGTAAACAAGTAAGAGAGGTCTGGTAGCTCCATTAGAGCAATAAGATAAACCTGAGGAAAGAAACATTAAAGAAATGTCCTCTTGTGCTAAGACAGTAGTTCACAACCTTCCAATGCGGTGGTCCTTTATTTTTTATTTTTTCTTGGATTTTTTTTATTAAGTCATTTGTACATAGATCATACATACATTTATGCCATTATGGGATTCATTGTGGTGATTATTTGTGCCAATTGGAGTGCTTACATGCTACTAATCAACATAGTTTCACCTCATTTATCTAATTACAGCATTAAGACATTTGTGTTCCAGACCTGATAGATCCAACTTGTACTTGCAATATACTCCATAGGTGTGGTCCCCCTACTGACCCTCCCTCTCTTGACCTGCCCCCCCTTCTGCTTTCTCTCCCCTTCCCTCCATCATCCTAGGCTATAGTTGTTTCATTTTTTCATATGCAAATGTGAATGATTACAAATTGGTTTCACAGTACTACTTGAGTA
>CAUYON010108738.1:0-16709 GCA_963573935.1 Arctocebus calabarensis
AAAAATAACCGGGCGCTGTGGCGGGCGCCTGTAGTACCAGCTACTCGGGAGGCTGAGGCAAGAGAATCGCTTAAGCCCAAGAGCTGGAGGTTGCTGTGAGCAGTGTAACGCCACGGCACTCTACCCAGGGCGATAAAGTGAGACTCTGTCTCTACAAAAAAAAAAAATAATAAAATAAAATAAAATAGGAAAGAAAAGAAGAGAATAGAAAGCACAAGACAAGAAGCCTGAAGGGGATGGGTAAACTGGGAGAAAAAGCAAGGAGGATAAACTGGATGTCCCGATGGTGTCAGAGAGCCATCAAATTGTGGACAGGTGCCCATCCAAGCTTATGAGCACCACTCATGTACTCAGACTCACACAAACCACATGTATTTGTTTTCTAGTTTAATTCCTGTTTAGAGGCTAAAAAGTGCCCCCAAGGATTAGCTTCTTCTGGGAATAAAGATAGTAAGAAACATAAAAACTCCCAGTTTTGGACTGGATCGCACCCTTGTTCAACCCTCCCCCCACCCTGAGTACAGAGCTGAGGCATTTTCTTCCACATTACAGTTCTCCTCCTGTTTGTCAAAGATCTGACGGTCTGATTCAGTGCACTTTCAAGCATCCTGAGTCATTGAAAGTGAGTGCCTACATGAGACAGTGTGGCTTTGATGCAGTGATGCTTCTAGACACAGAGAAGTGATGGGAGATCAGAGATGTAGGCTGCTGTGGATGGAGAGCCCCCTCTCAGGAATGACCGGAAGATCTCCTGTCAACACGTACAGGGGAGGGGACAGCTTTGGATAGCTTCCTCATACTGACTGATGCAGGGGCAGGCTGCTGTCATCTCCATGCTGACCCTGGCCTAACAGTTGGCCTTCTCGCTCCAGACCACCAACCACCTCATCACCCCCCTTTTTTATCAGAGATCTCGGGATCCAAGCTTCTTCAGGCCAAAGGTGGAGATCTGAATTACCTGCCACTCCCTATTCTGTTCCCAGCTTTTTTTTTTTTTTTAAGATAGAGTCTAACTATGTTACCCTCAGTAGAGTGCTGTGGCATCACAGCTCACAGTCACCTCAAATTTGGGGGCTTAAGCAATTCTCTTGCCTCAGCCTCCCAAATAGCTGGGACTTACAGGCACCTGCCACAAAGCCCAGCTGTGTTTTGGTTGCAGTTGTCATTGTTGTTTAGCAGGCCGAACCTGGCTCAAACCTGCCAGCTTTGGTGTATGTGGCTGGCGCCCTACTCACTGAGCTACAGGTGGAGAGCTTGTTCCCAGCTTTTTTTGTTGTTGTTGTTAAATCATAATTGTGTACATTGGTGCAATCATGGGGCACAATGTGCTGACTTCATATACAATCTGAAATATTTTCATTGAACTATTTAACATAGCCTTCATGGCCTTTTAATCACTATATGAAGACATTTATATTCTGCACTTAGTAATTTTCACTTGTACCCTTCTAAGACGCACCGTAAGTGTGATCCCACCAATCACCCTCCCTTCACCCATCCTCCCCCCTCCCCTCCCCTTCCTTGCCCCTTTCCCCATTTCTTGTGCTATAACTGGGTTTTAGCCTTCATATGAAAGCTATAGATTAGCTTCATAATAGGGCTGAGTACATTGGATACTTTTCTTCCATTCTTGAGATACTTTGCTAAGAAGAATATGTTCCAGCTCCATCCATGTAAACACGAAAGAGGTAAAGTCTCCATCTTTCTTTAAGGCTGCATAGTATTCCATGGTATACATGTTCAGAATCATCTTCTATCTGAAATGCAACCTTTTGAATGGCTTTAGTGAAGATACATAGGTAAAACTTCTCTCAGTTTTTCTTTATCTAATTATATCCTTATTTTGACTTCTAATTGAAGGCACTTTGTGGGTTGGCTTATTTTCTTTCAGCATGTTGAAGATATTTTTCGACTGCGGCTGGATTCCCTTGCTTCTGTTCATGGATAAACTACATTACAATTGTCATTCCATCACCATAATTGGCTTTTCCTCCCCATCTGTCATCTTTGTCTTTGGTGTTTTCAGTTTCACTGTGATCTTCCTTGGTGTGGGATTTCTTTGTATTTATTCATTCAGATTTAGATTTCTAGAACATTCGATTCTGGAGATTAATATCTTCTTCATTCTCTACCTTCTTTTCTCCTCATACTCTGATTGTACTACCGTTATTCCTTCTTATACGATCCTACATATCTCTCAACTTTTTCTTTGTATTTCCTATGTTCTTGTCTCCCTGTTCCATTATCTAAAACAGTTTTTTGATCCATTTTTGTTTTCTAGTTCCCTATTCAGCTGTGTCTAATCTTCCATTGGTTTAAGTTTTGTCTATTATATTTTTTATTTCTGGGAGTTTTATCTCACTGCTTTGCAAATGTCCTTGGTTATTTTACAAAACAGCCTCTTGCTTCTGACATATTTTGAAGTCCATATTTTCCTTCTCTAAACATAGTAAGCATACTCATTTCATATTGTATCTGAAATCCCAGTATTGAAATCCTACTTTATGAAGCCTGTTTACTTATGTGTTTAGCATTTTCCACTGTAAGTTCACTAATCCTTTCTACTTTATCAATGACATTTGAGGCCTGGAAAGAAGGTGGGTTTCTACAGAGGATATGCATTTGTTTCTGTGAGGTTACTGATAGACTCTTTAAACAGCCTTCCAACTTTGAAGTGTTTGGGTGGTTGGAGTGTGTAAATTTGATTTGTAAAGCCATTTGATTTCTAGTGCTGTTATAGACTTTCAGGGGAAATATTTCCTTCTCAGTGTCAATTTTCTTGCGGTAGTCAGATAGTTATTTGCTTCCCCTAGGATAAAGATGGATGTTGAAGGACTAGGTTATTTCTAGTTTGCCTTTATACTTTATGCTAGAAAATATATTCCTCTTTGGCTCTCCATTGTGGGACAGACCCCCTTAGTCTGTAACTCTTGTTTAGGTCTCCTTGAAACCATAAAGCTCAAGATCAACTTGAGCCAATGCTCAGGTTAAATGTTGGCTTCAGTAATCAGCTCACATCTCTGGCTCCTGCTTCTAGTACTTACTAGTCTCTCTGAGTTTTTAACATTTTTATCATCTCATATAAGCATTTAAAGCTTTAAAAAAACTCTAAAATTTTTAGTTACTTTCAGAGGGAGAATCTATTTAAAGTGTAAAGTCTATGGTAGTCTATGATATTGCCAGAAACAAAGTCTGGTGTCATTTTGAGGACTGAGAAAACCATGTTTTGGGTTGATGTTACTTTTTTAGCTTGAGGTATCATCTGAAAATAATCACTATTTTCAGAAACAGTACAGTAAAGTATATATTTGCTACTAACCTCATTTTGTGGCTTAGGTTTTAAGTATATAAGAATGCCAACTTTCACTGTATGAGTAAGGGACTAATGATTATTTTGTCCTTTTAATTTGTAAATTTTTAATAATTGAGACTTCACTGTATAACGTCTTTTAGGAAGCCTACACCAAGCAAGGTTTTACACACATTGCTTATGTTTTAAACACCTTTGGAAATTAAAGAAATAGTGAAAAAAATGCTAGAAATTAAAAGAAATGGTGAAATACTATAATATATTTTGGAACAAATTATTTTTCTTTTCTTGGTACATAAAAAAATTTAAGAGTTTACTGTGTTGGAAATTTACAATTTCTCACAAACATTCCTTTTCTACACACTAACTTAAGAATAAAATAACAATTCTGGATCATAATTCCAGTATGGAAATGGCAAATGAAATTTCAGTCCAGTATTTAAGAAGCTCAGGTTCCACATAAATGACCTGAGTCTTCGGAGAGTTTTTCACAGAGATAATGCATGTCTCAAATGGGGGCTTTGGTGTGAAAGATCACAAGACATCATTTCTTCAGTTTAATAATCCATTTAATACCATCTTTCAATCCCATTTCATGCTCAGTAAAGCAAGAATAAGGGAATCTTTTGCTGACATTGGTTTTTGTAGAAGAGCTTTTGTTTATAAAGCAGCGGCTACATGATCTTATCATGGCCCATCATCACGGTTTTTTTCTGTCCCCATCCAAGTAATGTTTTCCTGTGATGTGTGCAGTCTTTTCATACCAATGACTCCTGTCCTATGCTAAAGTGGTTCGACAATACTCACTTTTAACAGAGAGACATGTTTCAACTTTCTGCCTCAAAAATCTAGTTAAGTCATCACTTTTATTCAGGGGTCTCTGAATTTTGCAGAGAAATTATGAATTCAACTGCTCAAACATTAAAAAAGGATGGGGATACCTGGACATTTGAACTAGATGCAGCCCAGTGGACACTTGATAACTTGATGCTGGAATTGCATTCTTGCATGAGCTGCTCTTGCCTAAAGAAAATAAGCTTAGAATCAAGTTAGAGAGAAAAGGAATCAGGTCGAGTTGAACAAAGAAAACTCAGCCCTTGGCTTTGTATCTACCCATGTACGATCTGTGATTATTGTATATAATCCCATATTTCCCAACTTCTACTGTTTGAGAAGGATAATTGTAATCAAAGGGAACAATGTAGGTCTGTACTAAGAGATGTTTTTCATGGAGTATATTTTACGGGACTAATTCAGCATTTCCAGAGGAAATATATTATTACGGTTTTCATGAAATTGGTGTACTATGGCAATTTTATCTTAAATTTCTATAGCACTTCATGGGCTGCTTGACATTAATCCTTCTTTTGGGGGTTAAAAAAATGGAAATTTAGAGATTGAATGAATGATCTCATTGAAGACCTATAGTACAGTATTAGGAAAGCCACAACTGGGACCAGAGTCTTCTGATTCATATCCCAGTACTTAATCTTAAACACCAGCCATGCTCCCTGGAATTCCAGAGTCCCCTGGATGTCCCTCTGCTCTCTCTCTTTCTTCTCACATAGAAAGAAGCCAAAAGGGCAACACAAATTGAGAGCAGACTTAGGTTTATATCTCCAATCTAATTCTATGGTTTGCTGGATTCTTCCTACCCTACTATTACTAGATAAATGTTCATTTCCAAGAATAGTGGTTTCCTAGCGTCAGTTCATTAAAATTGGCAAAGGGATAACAGCACTAAACGACTAAAGAAAGAGTTTAGGGAAATGTCTGCCAATAAAAGCACTGGTAAGGATTTCATATTGTCATCATGTTAAGAAGTGTCAAAAGCCCACAGTGTGTGGCATGCCTATAATGAAAGTTCTTTCCCAGAAGGGCCTGAAATTAGGTAGAATTTCTAAGAGAATATCAGATTCCAGCTACCTTCATTCTTTTTTTTTTCTTTTTTTGAGACAGAGTCTTAAGCTGTCACCCTGGGTAGAGTGCTGTGGCATCACAGCTCACAGCAACTTCTAACTCTTGGGCTTAAGCGATTCTCTTGACTCAGCCTGCCAAGTAGCTGGGACTATACGCACCCGCCACAATGCCTGGCTATTTTTTGGATGGAGTGGTCATTGTTGCTTAGCAGATCTGGGCTGGGTTCGAACCCACCACCCTAGGTGTATGTGGCCGGCACCCTTGCCTACTGAGCTACAGGTACTACCAGCCATCTTCATTCATAAGGTACACAGAGGTTATACAGAATGTCTTCATGGATTTTGATATAAACAGAAATATTTGGAGAGTAGAGAAAAACTTTATACAGCAAATTATAGGGAGGTACATTTTAGAGATGAGAGAACTGGAAACTTAAGTTGATGGCCTAGCTCCCCACACCACCGTGAAAATCAGGAATTGGCCCTCTCTGAGTCTTGGTGATTGCTGTAAAAGTGGGACCATGATTTATATCACAAAGCAAGTTAGAGGAATAAACTAATTTGGGGCAAAAGCAAGGTAAGGAAGAGTGAGGAACAAATTGTGGTATGTGGCTGTGAATCTTGGCTGTGGGTTTTGTTTTGATGGTGCCAAGCACTCCAGTAGCAAAGCCATTCTCCTAAAATGCCTTGGACTCTTTACAGAACCCTCCATGGCTGTTGGCCAATCTGATGCACCAGTTCATGGAGCCGTGTGGCAGAGGCCAGATGCAGCATTTGAGGACGAGTGAAGTATGGGTTGTGCCTCTCTACAGCATTTCTGAGTATTTCATACTCTTTGGGTAATCAAACAGCACTGACCCGCTGCTAAGGGCTGTGGGTTCCTGTGATGATTACCATCCATATTTGAGTGGCTATGCTCTGATTTCTAAACCTCACAGAAGGAGTATTTTCACTAAAAATAATTTAAGAAACCATATAATTCTTGCTTTTTCTTTCTTGGCTTTTCTTTTTTTTCCCTGAATTCCTAGAAGTAGGCACTGCACCCCATGAGGTTACTTTGCCAACCAGGATTGACTTCAGTTTGCTGTGCTATATCTGCCTAGATAATGGGCAAAAAATTATGAAAGCTCGACCTTAATACCATGTAGCTGTTCCACTATGCATTTATAAACTTGGCACAGCTAGCCTACGTTAGTTTTAAAGTTATCTGTAGGGGCAACCTGAGATTAAAAGAGACAAACAACAATGTCAGCTTGAACTTCACTTGGGGTCAATGAAAAAAAAATGAAAGTAGAACATCTTGTTCTAGAGCGTTCCGAGTTGTATACTTGCTATGAATCACACTACTCCATAATTAATGTTGTGCTTGTGTTTTGACAGGCAGATTAGTGCTCACTAGAAATCATCTTTAATCTTATTCGAGATTTTGTTTTAAGTTTTTTACATACTGAATCTTATAAAGCCTAACAGAAGAGCATGTAGAGGCGATGGAGAGAAAGGCCGGAAATAATAAGGCTCCAGCAGGTATTAAACGACTATGTAAAAAGGCATACATTTTTGGTGCTCTAAGACTTCTGTTTCTGGCCCGTCCTTTTCAGCTTCTATTAGTACCTGAGATTGAAATTGAAAAGGAAAAGCAAATCAAATGCACAGTACAAATGAAACAAAGCAGGGCAGGGTAATGACCAAGCATGAAAGATTAAAACACAAAAGAATTTGGTGGCTTAAACATCAGACCCAAATCAAGCTGAAACATAACAGGACAAAAATCTGCCATTGAGAATAGATTTGTGGTCATTCATTAGAGGGGATCTACTGCCTCTCCTGGCTAGTGAAGAGCTGAAGGTTTTCATCCAAGGTCATATGGTTGCTTTAAACAAATAAAGAAATAAACTTAGCCTATGCTAATTAGCATTTTTTGAAAGATGTTTTTGGTATGTAAATAAAGGGGCAAGTCATTCCCTGAAGGCTAAACACAGAATCACTGAGTAAGGTTTAAATTAAATTCAAATTCCCTGGACGCTATGCAACTTTTCTGTTTTTCCTTTCTAGTTACCTCTTTTAGAGTACAACATGGTGGTTACAATTGCTTCTAGTTCTAAAAGTTTTTTCTTCTATCTTATCATGTTTTGTATGTCTGCATTAGTATCTCTAAAAATTAAGTTCTGCATTTTGCTGAGATCGCCTCAATTCTGTCAGTAAGAGCTGGTAAGGCTTGGCTTTCTCTAGTATTGGCACTGCTGCAAAACACAAACGTTCTTGGCCTAATTCTTCACAACTGCCTCCCTAAGTAGTTTCTCTCATATTTCATGATTTGGTTGAAAACCCAATATGGTTAGGAAAAAGATGTGCATAAGTGAAGCATAATTATATTGATTCATGTTCAGCTGATAAAGATTTATTTGTCCTCAAGGCATAATAATAGCCAAGATTTGCCCATGATCAATAGCTCTTCAACCAATAAATCTTGGTATCAGAACAAAAGCCAATATCTACTTAAACATTTTTTCCAAGTGTTGTTATAATATGCTGATGGCATGAAACATGGGAGCACATAAAACACCGTCTCTTGAGTTTTATGTTGACATTAAATTTGTATTCTCCATGAGTTAATATTCTAGATTCTGGTGACACAGGAGCAACTGGATGATCAAGGGAAAAGTTAATACTAAGGACTGATAGTTAATAACACATTTTTTCAGCAGAGCAAGTAAGATCAGTATATACAGAAGCAAGTGGCTAAAATTCAAACCAATATAAAATGCAAAGTGTAAAAGTTTGTCTACAGATTTAAGCTCTGTATAACATATATTTTTTGTATTTTAATTGATACATCATGTTAGAGAGGTACATATTTTAGGTGGTACATGTGATCTTTTGTTACATGTATACAATGTGTAATGATCAAATCATATCCATCACCTCAAACACTTATCTTTTCTGTGTGTTGAGAGCTTTATAGTTGTTCTTTTCTAGCTATTTTGAAATAGACAATAAATTATTAACTATAATATCTTTACTGTATTATCAAATACAGAATTTGTGCCTTCTCTTCCCTTCACCATCTTCTCTTCTCTCCGCATTCCCTTCTCTCCCCAGCCTCTGGCAACATCATTCTACTCTTTACCTCCATGAGATCCACGCTTTCCCCCCCAACTTTGAGTGAGAACATGTGATATTTATCTTTCTGTGCCTGGTTTATTTCATTTAACATAATGACCTCCAGTTCTATCCATGTTGCTCCTTTATATGGGTGAATAATATTCCACTGTGTGCATATACCACATTTTCTTCCCCATTTGTTCATTAACTTAGGTTGACTCCAAATCTTGGCTATAGCCTGCACAACATACTTGCAAAAAACACCCCCATCCTGTTTTTGTAAAAGAGAAAGCATAGAAGTAGAAAATGAGGCAAAAGTATATACAAGAAGCAAGAAAGGGAAGGAAGGGTACAAATGGAATATACAAATACATATTGCAAAAACACAGACGGTACTAAGTAAACAGTAAAAGTCTCTCTACCTTCCTTTCACAAATCCTACTCCCCTCCTCAGAGGTACCACTGCTCTAAGTCTGGTATATTCCATTCAATGCATTTACCAGAATGCACATCTATCTCTAAACATGTATATAAACATGCACAAACACATAATTTTATGGACGATTTTTTGTAATATAAAAGCATTCTAATTTTTGTTCTTCTCTTTCTCATTGAGTATGTATGTGTCTTGCTTAAGTTCAACAATTCTCTCATTGAACTAAAGATTTGCTACTTTCAGCATGTGTCAAGATTTCTTTCCCTATCTGAATTGTAGGTTTAAAAGACTATGCTTTCTGCAGTATCAAAACACTCATTTTCTCCAATTTTCTGCTAATTTTTAGAAAACAGTGAAGCAAACCATGCAATTATTTCAATATCTTGGTGCAAACAAATACTGCTGTGCAGACAAAGAAGGAAACACGGCTGAAACAGAGCCATCAGTTCCCAGACGGCGCTGATAGGCAATAGTTCAAAAAAATTTGTTCATTAGTGACATTTAACTCTAGCAGAGTAAAGGTAGATTAAGGATATGTGTATAATCCACAAGCAGTTCAAGTTGTTTTAAATTCAACCTTAGAAGGCTCTGCGTTTATTGCTGCAAAGGAGAAAAAGATCTTATTTTGATAAAAGGTACTTTTTCAGAAAGTATCAATTCTCTCATTTTCTCATCATGTGTATAGATGTTTTTCTCATCTGCCTGAACATCTTTTTTCTTTCATGCATTTAATAAATAGGTATTATGTTATAATTAATTACTATTTATCTGAATCTCCACATACTTTATTCTTCCTAAAGTATCTCATACATTGACTCTTAGAAAAGATAACAAAGAATGAATTTTGTTTAAAAGTTACCAACAAAACATTAAAGATCCTCCAGCCCAGCGAATAACTGAACTCTGTGCCACTAACCCTGAGTAATACCACCTAGTGAAGGGCACTGTCTTGACAGATCATTCGTGAAAAACTAAAGTAATTACCATCGTTTTAATATTTCTATTTAAATGCATGAAAAACTGATTAGCTGAAGGCAGCCATATATATAGCTGAAATGGCATCTTCTTAATATTTATGCTAATGTAAAAGACATTTTACACAAAGGTTAGAGGTGACATATGGATAAGAAATGATCTTAACATACTCGCTTATTTACTTACAATAATGCATGACATGAATATTACTCCTCGAGAGAGTCTGAGCAGGCTCAGAGGAGTAGGGGTGGGGGAACTGATCAATATGAAAATAGATATATTCCCAGGCACAGTAATTTATTTGTAAGATGCATTCGTGTAGAATCAGCAGCCCCTATCAGAGAAGTGGAAGGTGCGTGCCTATCTCCAAGCTCTGGTCTTAGAAGTAGATTCCAGTTCACTTTCAGCCTGAGGTAGTTGTATTTTTTTGGTCCAAAGAGAATTTTGATGGAAATTAGAAAGGTTTAACAATTTAGCTGACTTTGAACATGATGTACCTCCTACATAAAGAAACTAAAAAATGTTACAAATAATACCATTTTGAATTGCAGTGACTATCTTAAGCAAGAAAGGAAGGACTTGACTTATAAATTCAATTTGGTTTCCATTCTGCCATTTCCACATGGCTAACCTGCAGACTGAATACTGTTTCCTGCCAGCTTTCCAAGCACGCTCCAAGGTGAGACTCCCCAGAAACGGCGCATAGCAATGAGCACCTCACGGAAACCGCGCACGAAGAACAAATAAAACATGAAATTAAACATGAACTCGAGAACCGCATAAGCCGGTTAAGAACGGGTTACTGCCAATAACGGATTTCAAATAAGCCTCTGATTTAATGACAACTGAAAGCCAGAGCCTGATTGAGGGCAATCAAATGCTTGTCTTTTTATCTGCCTCTGACTCATTTTTTATATGAAAAGAAAAACTGTGCTGTTACATCGGCAATATAAGGCTACGCAGACATCTGAACACAGGACGGTCATTTCCACAGGCGATTAGAACAATGCACATCCCCACGTAAAGTATAGTCAGGTGAGCAAGTAACCAGCAGCAGCTTCTGACTCAGCACGTCGCTGGAGGCTCAGTGGGAAGAGGGCGTTTGCTTTTCCTTATCTGTTCTGATTGTGATTGTTGCCACCAGTGCAGCTGTGACTGAAAAGGGTGTGACTTTCAGATTTATAAACTGAATAAACAGCCAGATGACTCATCCAGAAAGAAATGAGGCCACAGTGAAAATGACCTTCTCGTAGGTCCCTAGGACAGAGACATCCTTACTCACTTTACGAGGGAGAACCTGCCTTTTGCTCTGATTTATCACTTCCTAATTACACCCCTGAATTCTTGCCCTCCAAAGGAGACTATCTGAACCAATTTTTTTTTTTTTTTGCATTGAAATGTCTTCCTTTTAGCCTTTCATTATTTATTATTGAGAATTATTTTCTACGATTTCTGGTATAATTCTTTGGGGGCTGTTTTCACTTTTTTTTTTTTTTTTTTGAGACAGAGTCTTACTCTATGATCTGGATCAGAATGCAGTGGGATCATCCCGCAGCTCACAGCAACCTCAAACTCCTGGGCTCAGGCAATCCTCCTGCCTCAGCCTCCTGAGTAGCTAGGCCTACAGGTACACACCACCATGCCCAGCTCATTTTTCTACTTATTATAGAGACAGGGTCTCACTCTTGCTCAGGCTGGTCTTGGACTCTGGGCCTCAAGTGTTCCTCCTGCCTCAGCCTCCCAGAGTGCTTGGATTATAATAATGAGTACTATTAAACAGGGCTGGCCTGTTTTCAGTTGTTCATGTTATACAATTATATTAAAAATGGGAAGTAAGAGGTTTTTGACTGGAGTCAAAACATTATAGTTTCTGGATGAGAGCCTAGCTATTTGCAGAGAGGGAGTTAAGAATAAAACTTCTTTTTCTTTCACCCAGATGTGGATGTTTCAACTATGTGCCCTCTATGTTGCTTTATAGCGACTTCCAGGTATTACGTTTTTAAAAAAACTTAAGAGTCAGACAATATGTGTTGCACATGGAGCAAAGTGGCCTACACTGTTGAAGGGTGTGTGCATGTGTATGTGTGCATTTGTGCATATGTGTGTGTGCATACATGCATGTGTGTATGTATAATGCATGTATGCATATATATGTGTGCATGTGTGTATGTGTGTGCACATGTATATATGTGTGCATGTGTGTATGTGTATGTGTGTGCACATGTATATATATGTGTGCGCGTCTGTATGTGTATATGTGTGCACGTATATATGTGTACACGTGTGTATGTGTATGTGTTGTATATATGTATGTGTGCATGCATGTGAGCATGTGTGTGTCTGCACGTTTTACATGACAGAAGCCAGAGGCAGGCTTCAGAAGACTGAGCCAAGCTGATCTGCCTCCACCTTGCCTGAACTACTGAGTTCAGTCTAATCCACTTTATAACATGGCAAGAAGGTCCTGCTGGACAAATATACCCATCTTTTGTGCTCACAAGGAGAGGGATCCAAATGGCCTCAAACCCTTGGACCCTTAAAATCTCAGTGAAACCAGACTCAATTTGCGACTTCCAGGTATTACATTTTTTAAAAAACTTAAGAATCAGACAATATGTGTTGCACATGGAGCAAAGTGGCCTACACTGTTGAAGGGTGTGTGCATGTGTATGTGTGCATTTGTGCATATGTGTGTGTTTCAGGGTAAATATATACATTTCAAGCAAAATATTCAAGAACTTGGTTTCCTTGGTAATTTAAACAGGGAAAGAGAATTTCTGATGATCAGAAATATTCATTCTGACCGGGTATATCCAGCCTCCTCCTCGAGGACTCCTAAGGCTTTATCTGCAAAGCAAGGCAGGGTCCCAAGCTGCTCCCAGTAGCTGTGCATTTAAAGTGAAATGGAAAGTGAAGTCTGCCGCTAAGTTTAGCTCTCCCTCAAAATCCTTGGGAGATTATGACTTCCTTCTGGCTATATCAGGCCCCCCTTTCCCCATACCTTTCAAAGGCTTTGAAGTTTTACTTCATTTGAAATATTGTACAGTAAGTGCACAGTGTGCTAATAGGCTGCATGGATTAATGGAGCAAATAGTTGCTTAAATTTAATTTAAAAGTAGTTCAGATAAAGACCTAGAGAATTAGTACTGGGGTTAAGGACGGAACCTACTGAGCTATGCCTGGCTGGAGGGGAAAATATAGGGAGGAGGGGCTGCCCCCCTTGCCCGCACTCCCCCCTACTGGGAGAGGATTTTGTTTAGTGCCTTTGTGCCACTCAGAGGGGACCCTGGTTTTAGGATGAATATGCATGAGGTTCTTCTAGAGGAATCAGGTGTAGCCCCTAGTGTTCCCTGCCGCAGCGGGTGCCTGTGGACGGTCACTGCCACCTGATTCTATGTTGTAAGGTAGCTATTGGCTGCTCAGAACAACTAAGGCACTTTCATTACAAATGGGAAAAAGTGCTTTGTCAAAGCTACTCCACGAGTCTAGGAAAAGCTTCAAATTCTTCAGGCACAAATTTAATCTAACGCTATGGGCTGTTCCGTCCTTAGCCCTGTCAATGGGTTTTAGGGGCCCAACAGCACCTCATTGCTCTTTCTACACCACTCTGCAGCAAATTCTTATTCATAATCAGCATCTTATCCAGTTCTAGGTTGCAAAAATCACTTATGCAGTCTTAATGAATTTAGCATCTTCACGATTTACATTCGGTAAGAATTTAAAATAAAATATTCCTAAAAGGAGACAGCTAACTTAACATTCCCATCCATAATGCAGGCCAGGGAAGTTGGAGCTAATAATGATCCTCCCCCTGCTTTATTTTCTTTCCTCAACTCTTTTCCTGTTACATTTCCTTTAGGCTTCCATAATCCTCCTGTTGAAATCAGACTTCCTCCTAGTCGTCCGTAAACAGAAAGGAAGGCTAAAATATACTGAGCAATCTTTCACTGTAGTCTCCAGCAGAACAAGAATAAATCTAAAAGTCTAAATCTCATTTAGATTTAGAATTCAGAATCTAGACTCTGAAAAAGAATGATACTTACACATGAACCATGACATGTGCTGAAGGTAAGGAAGAATGAGAGAAAACTCGATATCCATGGGAGATCCCCTATACAGTAGAAGCTCTGAAAGTTGACCTCCCCCCAAGGGACTGTAACAAATTGGTCAACATAAAGAACTAAGCCTGCTGTACAATATGTACACCTGGTGCCTATCTGCTCTATGAAAATTAGGTCAACTTAAGGAGGTGGTCAGTGCAGGCAGGTAGTTGAGCATGGAAGTTCTACTATATATGGAGGAAGCAAGAGGCCAAATCAGTAGTTTATTTTAAGAAACAAGAAGAGGTTTAGAATAATAAGGGCTTCCTGCTGTTCTACAGACCCCATCTTTGCTTGGTCTTCACTCTCAGGGTGATGCATGAGAGCTTGCAGAGTGGCGGGGGAGGCCCACGTGTGAACAGACAGGGGCTGGAGGAGAGAAGAACTCACTCTCTCTGCACTCGCTTTTCTTTTAGAAGAACGAGAGGCCTGCATTTGGCTCACTTCTGGAAATCTAGTACCCAGCGCAGTACCTGGCACAGAAGAGACACTCACTAAATGTTTGCTGAATGGAGGAGGGAAGGAATAACACAGTTAATTGAATACACATCTTCAACTTGAGTTCTATAAAACTCATCCCGTGACACTTTTTTTTAAATTTTGATAGTTATGCATTTTAAAATGTTTTAGGAACATACATAATTAGCATGTGAAATCTAAGATTTCACGAACATTACTATTTAGGGTGAAACTGATGTAGTAACAATGTTAGACCTCAGGTCGCCTCAAGAAAAATACTGAGTAAATAGTACAGGAGGGCAATTTGGAAGTATCTATTAAAAACAGATATATAGATACCCTATGACTCAGCAATTCCACTTTTAGTAATTGACCTTAGGTAAACTTTTTCACACAGGCATAGGGATGCTCCCGTGTAGTATTTTGTAATAGCAAGAAACTGAAAACAGTCTTAATGTCCATAACAAGAGAAATGAGCAAAATGTGGTAGTCACATGAGGGCAGTCCATACAACTTTTAGAGGATAGACTAATCTACAATACGCACAGATCTCAAAAACATTGTTAAAGAAGCAAATTGCAGAACAATTCAATATACCATTTAATTAAACAATTTTGTCTGTGAATTCATGAATGTATGTAAAAGTTTTAAAACAAAGTCTAGGTGGAAATACAACCAATGTAACAACCATTAAAGGGCATCAGGACGCGACACATACCTTTTAACTGGACAGTTCACAGATGATTCTCTACGGTAGCCAGAACCACAAGCTAACTTAGAATTTCTATTTGATTTGATTAAGGAAGACTACAACTATGGAAGAAAAGGAACTCAAATTGAGATCCTGTTCGTTTTGATTTTCTGTTATTTCTGTGGCTTACTAATAAGCCAATCAATGATATGAAATAAATCCCTGCAGTCATTAGCAAGTCTCTTTGGCTAATTTACCAATTTCTTCTTAGGGTAGGCAATTACAGAGTCTAACATCTATTCAGTCTTGCACAGAATTCTCCTGTACAACTAATGTTAGTGTAAGTAAGATGTAACCTCATTTTGAGAGGAGTTAGAATTTTTTAAAATTAAAATTTTATTTTCAGACAACTGTAGATTCACAGTTGTAAAAAATAATACAGAGAAATCTTGCACATCCTTTACGAATATCCTCAATGGCAGCATCTTATAAACTACACGTAGTACAGTGCCATGACCTGAATGTTGACATTGAGAAAGTCAAGATGCAGAACATTTCAGATACCACAGTGATTTCTCACATTATAACCAAACCCACTTCCTTCCCACACCCACTTAATCTCTGGAAATCACTATGTTCTCCATTTCTGTAACTTTGTCATTTCAACAATGCTATGTGAAAAGAGGCATACAGTACGTAAACTTTCAAGATGCTTTTTCCCCCTCGATATAATTCTCTGAACATTCAGCTAGGTTATTCATATCGAGAGTTTGTTCCTTTCTATTTCCAAAAACTATTTAATGGTATGGATTTATCCCAGTTTGTTTAACCACTTATCTGTTGATGGACATCTGGGTAGCCTCCAGTTTTTGGTTATTATGAATAAAGTTGTCATAATCATTCATGTATCAGTTTTTGTGAATGTAAGTTTTTATTTCCCTAGAATAAAAGTCCAGGAGGGCAATTCCTAGGTGGAATGGTAGGTGTAGGTTAAACTTTTAAGACAGCATTACACTGTTTTGCAGAGTGACTGTGCCATTGTACACGTTCTCACCAGAAGTTTACGCGTGATCCACTTTCTCTGTATCCTTGCCAGCATTTGCTGTCTTCACCATTTTTTATTTTAGTCATTCTGATAGGTATATAGTGACATCTGAATGTAGTTTTAATTTTCATTAAATCTACAAATGAAATGAGCATTTTTGAGCATTTTTTCATGAGCTTATTTCCCAGATATATATCCTCTTTGGTGAAATAACTCTTCATGTCTTTGTCTATTTTCTGTTTGAATTGTTTGTTTCTTCATATTTATTTTTGAGTTTTTTTTTACACAGAGGATGCCAAAAAAGTATACACATTTTAAGAAAGGAAAAAAAGGCCACCCCCTCCCGCCCTGTTCTCTTTCAGGTCGGGCCGGGCCCGGCCGGTTCCGCGAGCGCCCTGCAGACTGAGGGAGAGAGAGAGAAAGAGGAGGGGCGGAGGAGGAGGAGGAGGATTCAGGGAGTAGGAGCTGGGGAGCCCTGCTGCGCCACAGTTCTACAATTTCTCAACAAGAAAAAGCTTGTTGGGAGGAACCAAGATGGCGGTCTGTAGCCAGCTTTCTGCAGACGCTCCTGTCCAGAAGGAGAGTTAAAGGACAGAAATTTAGCAAGAAAGCCAACGGTTTGGAGCTGAGTCAAGAGACAA
Source organism: Arctocebus calabarensis (assembly GCA_963573935.1). Lineage (NCBI taxonomy): Eukaryota > Metazoa > Chordata > Mammalia > Primates > Lorisidae > Arctocebus > Arctocebus calabarensis. Next base: position 16,679 of record CAUYON010108738.1, read on the forward strand.
GGTCGAGGAACGCACATCAACCCTATTGGAG
>CAUYON010108742.1:0-10834 GCA_963573935.1 Arctocebus calabarensis
TTATATAGTGATCAAGAAAATGCCATGAAGGCTATCTGTAACAGTACGATCAAAACATTTCTGAATGTATATGAATCGTGCCCTATGATTGCACCAATGTACAGAATTATGATTCAATAAAATTATTAAAAAAAAAAGAAATAGCAATTGTAGCAAAGAAAAAGGCAAATCTTTCAAACCAATAATCAAGTCAAAAGTGAAAAAAAGATTTAAAAAAGTAAACTTTAAACTATTTAGGCTGGGAATATCTAATGCTGGAACAACCAGGGCATAGTTTAGGAGGGGATAACACTTGTTTTTAACTACATTTGATAAAAAGATGCCAACACAATAGGTATTACCACATTGACAATATTGACGTTTACATATTCATTAATAATAATTAGTTTACATTACCCGCATAAACGCTTGATGTGTTGCACATTTAGTTACTCTGCTTGATACTTTTATTCTTCCAGTAATTATGTCAGAAGTTCCATTAGAAGAAAAATAAAATCTTGAGGGAGACTCTGCCTTTCTGCTCACATCCAAACTCATGTTATAAAACAAAACTGCAAAAATATAGAGAGAATTGTGATAATGTAAGTAATTATTTAAATGCATTTATTTTATTATTTTTAAAGTGGCAACAGTCAAGGTTCTATAGAGTACTGAAAATATCTTAACTTCTCTCTATTAAGTGGCTTTATAAAAACCAACCTGAAATATGAAAGAGGAAATAACTAAAAATAAAAATTTCAAACCCAGTAGAGGAAAAGAAGTATTAAAGCTCAAAGCAGAATTAAATGAAAACAAACAAACAAAAAAAAAAAACAAAGGAATCAATGAAACAAAAAGCCAATTCTTTGAAATGATAAACATAATTGATAGACTACTAGCCAGATTTAACAGAAATAAAAGAAAAAGGATTCAAATAACCTCTATCAGAAATGAGAAAAGAGACATTACAACTGATACCATAGAAATACAAAAGATAATCCATGAATACTATGAAAATCTGTACATTCACAAAATAGAAAATGTTGATGAATAGATAAATTCTTGGAAATACTCAAACCCCCATGTCTGAATCAGGAAGAGACCAATAATGAGCAGTGAGTTAGAAGCAATAGTAAATAATTCCCCCACTCCAAATTCTACCAGACCTACAAAGAACTTGAACCTATCCTACAAGGATTCTTCCATAACACTGAGATAAGGGAAATCCTTCCCTGTTCATTCTATGAATTCAGCATCATCTTGATACCAAAGTCAGAAAAGGATGCAACAAAAAGAAGAATACTACAGACCAATATCCGTTATAAATAAAGATGCAAAAATCCTCAACAAAATACTAACCAACTAAATTCAATAGCACATCAAAAAGAAAACTACAGACCAATATTCCTTATAATATAGATGCAAAAATCCTCAACAAATACTAACAAACTAAATTCAACAGCATATCAAAAAGATAACTACAGACCAATATCCATTATAAATATACATGCAAAAATCCTCAACAAAATACTAACAAACTAAATTCAATAGCATATCAAAAAGATAATGATCAAGTGGGTTTCATCTCAGGGATGCAAGAATGGTTCAACATATGCAAATCAATAAATGTAGTTCACCACATAAACAGAAGTAAAACGAGAAACCCTATAATCATCTCAGTATATATAGAAAAAACATTCAATGAAATCCAGCACATTTTCATGATAAAATGCCACTTAACAGACTAGGAAAAGAGGGTGAATACCTCAAAATATTAAAACTCGTATATGACAAACCCATAGCTAACATCATACTTAATGGCACAAAGTTGAAAGTATTGCTCCTAAGACCTGCAAGAAGACAACAGTGCCCAATGTTACTAATTTTATTCAAAATAGTACTGGAAGTCCTAGCCAGAACAATCAGGTAAGAGAAAGAAATCAATAAAGGGTATCCAAATTAGGAAGGAGGAGGTCAAATTATTCCTTTTCACTGATGATATGATCTTATATCTTGGAAATGGTAGAGACTCCACCAAAAGACTACTGAAATTGATAAATAAATTCAGCAAAGTTTTAACTTACAAAATCAATGTGTATAAATCAGTAGCACTTCTTTATATTATTAACAGTCAAGCTGAGAGTCAAGGATTCAATACCATTCACAATAGCTACAAAGAAAATAAAATACTTGGAACATACTGAACCAAGATGGTAAAAGATCTTGACAAGGAGAACTACAAAACACTAATGAAAGAAATTATAGATGACAAAAACAAATAGAAAATCATTCCAAGTGCATGGATTGGTAGAATCAACATTGTTACGATGTCCACACTCTCCTAAGGAATTGACAGATTCAATACAATACTCATTAAAATACCAATGTCATATTTCACAGATCTAGGAAAAAAATTGTAAGGTTTATTTGGAAACAAATAAGGGCCCAAATAGCCAAGACAATCTAAAGCACAAAGAACAAATCTAGAGGCATTACATTACCAGACTTCAAATTATACTACAAGGCTATAATACCCAAAACAGTATGCTATGGTGCAGGTAGAGATATAGACCAATGGAACAGAGTAGAGAATTCAGAAACAAAACCATCCACTTCTAACTGGCTGATCTTCAATAAAGGAGACAAGAACACACACTGGGGAAAGGAAGACCTGTTCAACAAATGCTGGGAAGCTGCATATCCACAGGCAGAAGAATGAAACAGGACTTCTCTCTCTTGCCATATGTGAAAATTAATTCAAGATGGATAAAATATTGAAATGTAAGCCATGAAACCATAAGATTCGTGTGAAAACATAGGAAAACATGATGTATACATTTACTATAGTGCACTACTCAGCCATAAGAAGACATAATGTCTTTTGCAACAACTTGGAGATTATTAGTATCTGAGGAATGGAAATTAAAAAAAACACACATACACTCTAATAATTGGGAGCTAATCAGTGACACAAAGAGATATAAAGGTCATTGGAACTTAGACAGTGCAGGTGGGGTCAAACTTACCTATCAAGGGCAGTGACTACTATTTGGGTGATGTGCACACTACAAGCCCCAATTTAAGCATTATGCAAAAGGTCCATGGAACAAAAACATTTGTATTCTTAGTATTTTAAAATTAAAAGAAAAATAAATAGATGTTCTACACAAATATCCCTGATATTAAGGAAGGAAAAAACCAGGATGAAGTATAGGGCTATAAAATATTTTGAAAATTATTTGGTCAAAATTATTCCAAATTATTAAACATAACAATTTCATAATTAAATGATTTATATAAATATATAAAAATAAAAATTTACAAACATAAAAGGTTTATAAACTTCTCTCTGGTTTTCTTTTTAACAAACAGTATTATCATCTTTATTTCCTATATATAAGAGCTTCAAAACTACCATTTAAAAATTGCTACTACTAAAAAAACCTTACATTTCAGATTTTTGGGGGTCTTTTTTGCCTTTAGAACATGTGACTGAGGAAGCAGAGGCAGAGTACTATGCTCAAATATCACATGGAATAATTCTATCTTGTGTTGTTACCTGACTAATTTTATATATAGGTAGGTTTGCTTATTTCTGATTTAAGGGTTTGCTATTTTTCTTTTAATTTTCTTATGTGTAAAGTGAACACAAGGTTCAGAAGTCAAATAGATAGATAGATAGATAGATAGATAGATAGATAGTGTGTGTTTTACTCAAGAATGTCTTCTTTGTAATTCTATCCTCTGATTATTTTCCTTCCACTCTCTTTTTATTGCCTTCTAATTTGACCTTCCAAGTGTTAAGTTGTACAAAAATAAAAAATATATACAGATAGTCTCTCAATAAATATCCTAGCAGTTTGACACGGTTTATTTCAAATCTGACATAATAAATGTTTATCTGCTAAAGAAGTAAAAAGAATAAAAAGGAAAATTTAAAAAGCAACCCAAAAATTCCAAGCCAGATCTTACCAAGAAAGTAAGAGCCGTAATCTAAATGAATTTAATGAGTTTGTTGCAAAGCAAGCTAAATCTAATAGTCTGCTGAGGTGTCACTTATTGTGTAGGAATAATAATTCATAAGTTATGGCTTAAAGCATTTATATAATTCCTGAAGTATTCATTTATATTTTAGGAGTAACTTATACTTCTAGAAAAATTTGACCTATTTATTTTAAGGAAATGTAAGTATAAAATCTATGTTACTATTACATATTTCAAATACATCTTTCAATCATCCTTTGTTTAGAAAATAATAAAGCCCAAGCCAATTGACTTTAAAATTACAATAACTGAGAGAGAGAGAGAGAAAACTGCAATTGAAATAGCCATCTACAAATTCGTCAGCCTGAGTTCAGACAAAAAGTAAATGAAAAAGGGGTGAATAAAATTGCACTCACAGGAAGAGTCAAAATGTCCTGGTTTTATTAAATATGCTTACCATGAGAACTATTTCTCCCAAGGAGTAATTTTATGACAATTATAAAGTATATTTCTGTAACAACACTATGATTATTTATGAGTTTCATATATTTGTCTCCAACCATTTAAAAAAATAACTCATCACAATAAAATTGTTAGTATAGGACACTCTGATTTTACATAAGGGGAAAGAGCCCTATGTTTTCAACTTGTATGGTTCAGATAATCCTTCAGCCTGTCTGTGTTAACATGTAATTCACTGTCAATCAGACTCTTTAAACTGTCCTTTCTCTAATCAATAACCAGATGAAGGTTTGCCCAGTCACTTATTACTGCAGCTGAGCCAGGACTTTCCCACTATTAAAAATGAGTCTGTTCTAGAGGAAAGCTACCAGCCTCATTCTGTACGTTTCATTATAAGCTAATTCAGATTGATACCTCTATTACATACTCATGGATTGATTCAATACATATTTGGCTCCCTTCATGATGTTTAGATGACAGCTGCCTCAAGGTGGTGAGTACCATCAACTCTTGATAGGTCTTGGGGAGATAATAAAGATTGTGAATTATTAATGCTCAAATGAGAACCCCAGGTATGCTTTTCTGTGACTATGGGTTGGTTTCACTCTAATATTGGCTCAAATATAACATACTCAGGAAGATTAATCTACCAGCAAAATGTAATAATTATAAATTCACACATACATGATTTGCAAATGACAACAATTTGGGGTAAGCTGTATCCAGGCTTCTATCTCCAGAGAAGATAATTGAGAATTTTCCACAAATAGGGAAATAGCCATGGTTCTCAGGAACTAATCATCACAGGAAATTATTAAGATATATGTATCATTTATAGAAATTAGAATCAGGTATAAATGCCAGATATGTTTATATAATGGTTGAAAAAGGACATGTAGAGAAAAAAATCTCCCTCTCGGGTCTTGTGACTTAAGCCAGCTCCAGTCTTTGAAAAGCTCAGTAAAACAGAGGATCTGAGCTGATGTTCTTTCTATTCTAAAGATTGCTGTTTCACTTTCAATTAATGTGGCATGTAATACTCTTTCCTCAGCCTCTTGCCATAAGATCTGAACAACTACGGGCTTCTAATACGCCCTTTTCCTTGATTAGAACAACTCAAGAATCTGGAAGATGGGAAAGAAAAGTCCATGTCAGGTGGCTATTTCCCCCCTGCTTCAAAGAAGACCCACATGGCAAAAGACAGTGAGAAGTCACAAGAAGATCGTGAAGTACACATTCTAACAGGTTTTCATTCTGGGGGCCACACTTACCAATGTAACCTGGAACTTCTTTGCCCTTATATGAGAAACAGAGGGTTAGATCCACACACACAGAAGGCAATCCATTCTCAACACAGTCAAATTTTGTTCTGTTTACTGACTCAGTGTGGTTTAAAGAGGCTTCAACAATCACTACTGGTCTTGTCCTAAGAAGGAAGTAAAATTAGCAACATTCATTGCAGAATTATTTTTCCGTAGACACATGTACTTATTTTGCCAGTTCACATTAACCATGTAATTTCAGCAATCTTCCTTATTAATAGTATATTCACATATACTACACATATTCAATTACACAAAGCAAAATAAATTTTAATTTAAATGTCTAAAAACATTGACTTTGATGATTTGTTTAATAATATCAATGTAAGGTGAAGAAAATGCTCTGCAGTTCAATAATTAAACTGTAGAATACGATGTTACGAGCTCACTACCACTAATTTTTCAACAATGCCTCCCATCCCTTCCAATTAAGCCCATTGTCATTAGGTACTAGGCGTACCTTAGCAACACAGCAGAATCAGACCGAAAAGCTCCAACTGCTACATCTGGAGGATAAAAAACAAAGACACAGATTAATGATCATCACTAGTCAACGAGAATCACTTTTTAGCTGTAAATACTTAACTACATATCACCTTTTGACTATATAAAAATGTAATTTATAGAAAATTAATTGGCAAATATATGCTAACATCTTTAAATTCATTCTACATCTGTCTGAATTGACTCATTTACAAGAACAATGTATCCCTTTATAAACTTTATGATGTAAATTTATGACATAAAGACAGACTTACTAAAGCAAATTTTGATTTTTGGACTTGAAACATTTACCCAGAGATTTATATTTGAAATAAAAAAAGATTTTTCATTATCATATGTTTGATCAATTTTTGTGAGTACCTCTCAGTTTTTTTTTAAGAATAAGGAAGATAACATTAAATGGCAGTGTAAAGCTGAGGAATTACTTGATAAATTTGGCCTTTTCTTGAATTCAAGAGAGCTTCAAACCTGCAGGAAGGATGATTCTCAGTCAATCGAAGTCTTCCATAGCTGTGCATTCCACCATAAAGCAGCATTGCAGTAGAGCTATATGGTACATTTCATACTCACCTATATAGCCATTATTATCTGCGTCAATTTGTCCTGATATCGACTGTCCAAACATACTTAATGATTTGCTAATTTGAAGCCCTTCAATTCTCTGAAAAATAGGTAAGTTAAGTGGGAAGCAAATTTTGAGCACCTGATATCCCAAAGAAGCACTTATTTAGCTTCATTTAGTAATGATCATGCCCTGAAACATTAACTAACAAAATGTATTTTAGTTGAGTCTTATACTTTCTAAGAGAGACACAGTGTTTCAGTTTAAAATGGGTTATTACTTTCTTTATTTTGTGGGCAAAGGGAAAACGATGAAGTACAGATTTTCTAAAACAATCCTGAATCTCTCTGCTCAAGTCATTTTCATAATAACATAAATAACTAAACAAGAACATTAGAAAATAAGAATCTATGACTACTTAGGGAAACTGCTACTTAGGTGTATGATAAAAGCCAACTTTTTTTTCTTTGGCAGAGTATCCCTCTGTCACCTGGGCTATAAGGCTAGAGTACAGTGGCATCATCATAGCTCAACTGCAAACTCCAGCTCCTGGGTTTAAGTGATCTTTCTGACTCAACCTCCCAAGTAGCTGGAACTTCAGATGTGGACCACCACACCCAGCTAATTTTTTGTAGAGACAAGATCTTGCTCTTACTCAGGGTGGTCTTAAACTCCTGACATCAAGTAATCCTCCCAGGGTGCTAGAACTACAAGCATGAGCCACCACTTCCAGCTGAAAGCCAGCTTTTTAACAAGAACACCTTGAGTTAGATATGTTTCCCATTCTACATGCCCAACTTCATATTCAGTATTGATATATTAATATCAGGTGGCTATCTATATAAAGAAAATCAGTACTTTTTATTAGATGAGTACATACTCATACTTCAAGTCAAATACAGATAACAACTTGCCCATTCTTATTTAATCAAAAATAATAGTGTTAACTCATGTATCCATTAAAATATCATTGGAAAAACTTTCTCCTCTGCATATGAATGTAGATTCTTTATGCACTGAAATGCCCTGAGTTTTCAACATGTAAAAGTGAAGTGAGAGTTAAGTCATGGAAAATCTTATTAAAGTGCTATCATCTTACAACACACTTAAATATTTATACACATATGTCACATGTGTGTTAAATCTGTGTAATCTTTTTGAAATATGGGGCTTTAGGCACAAGGCAAGACACACTTAATCAAAACTGAATGGCATATTGGGTATGGATATTATCTCAGAACACAAATTCAACAAAATACCAAAAGAAATCTTTAATTAGCTAAAGACAAGCTAGAGTGAGAATAACTAGGACCCTTATTTATGAGGAAAAAAGTGGTTTTAACAGCTATTAAACTGTTAAAAAATAACGCCATATACTACTCTTATAAGAAAATGATAAAACAGCAAATTAAGAAAATGTTAAATATGTGAAACAGAAAATTAAGAAAAATAAATGCAGCTGGGCATAATGTCTGTAATCATATCACTTTGGGAGGCCAAGGTAGGGGGAGGGATTGCTTCAGGTCTGGAGTTTGAGACTGGCCTGGGTAACAAAGAGAGACCCCATCTCTTTATAATGTTAAAAAAAAAAATTAGAGTGTGAGACCAGCCTGAGAAAGCGTGAGCCCCTAGCTCTACTAAAAACAGGAAAAACTAGCTGGGCATGGTGGTGCATACCTGTAGTCTCAGATACTCAGGAGGTTGAAGCAAAAAGATTTCTTGGACCCAGGAGTTTGAAGTTGCTGTCAGCTACAATGATGTCATGCCACTCTACCAAGGGCAACAGAGTGAGACTTGGATTCAAGAAAAAGAAAAAAAATGTAAAAATGTTGGCTGGGTGTGGTGGTTCACATCTATAATCCCAGCACTCTGGGAGGCTGAGGCAGGTGGATTGCTTGGGCTCAGAAGTTCCAGACCAGCCTGAGCAAGAGCAAGACCCTGTTTTTAAAAATTGGTGGGTGTTGTGGCGGGTACCTATAGTCCCCACTAGCCAGGAGGCTGAGGTAAGAGGATTGCTTGACTGCAAGAGTTTGAGATTGCTGTGAGCTCTGATGCCATGTCACTCTGCTGAGGGCAACTGAGTTAGACTGTCTCAACAACAACAAAAAAAAAGAGTTTGAGATTTCTTTGAGCTAGGCTGAGGCCATGGTTCTCTAGCTCAGGCAACAGAGCCAGACTATCTCAAAGCAAAAACGAAAACAAACAAATAGCTAGGTGCAATGGCACATGCCTATAGTTTTAGCTTCAGTTACTTGCGATGGTGAGGCAGGAAGATTGTTTGAGCCCAGGAGTTCAAGGCTGCTATAAGGTATGATCCTTCTGCTGCTTTCTATCCTGGGCAACTGAGCCAGATTCTCTCAATTTAAAAAAAAGAAAAGAAAAAGAAGAAAAAATTCCCTAAGAGGAAGACCACACACTATCCTAGAAATTTTAAGGATGCTCTATGATCAATTCTTCTTTTGGAAATAGAATGCTCTTTTACCTGTGAGAAAGTTGATGAGATTCCATCTACACGACCATTGTAGATGTAAATAGCACCTCGCAAGTCATCTTCTTGTGGAGCTCCAATAGCAACATCTATTTAAGGATTTAAATAGTGAAAAAATAAAAATTGTTGATACAACAAATGTAACTTAGAAAACTAATCTTCATGATTCTTAATTCCTATTACCTAAACTAAGGAAATCCTCTTACTAAAAAAGAAAACTGTTACCAGACAGAAAGAAATACCATCATCATGATGTACAAAATTGCACAGAATAATGTAGGTTGAAGAAAGCAGAGTGCCTGGGTCTGGGAGGCAGTCTGACAGAATTCTCCCACGTGGGCTCTCAGCCAGCTGCTGGGCTCTGCCCCTGCTCCACCGCTGTGCACAGCTGGGAAATGCTAAGCCCATTTATTCCTTCCTTCCTTCCTTCCTTCCTTCCTTCCTTCCTTCTTTCTTTCTTTCTTTCTCTCTCTGTCTCTCTCTCTCTCTCTTTCTTTTTTTTCTTTTTGGTAGAGACTGAGTCTTACTTTATTACCCTTGGTAGAGTGTGGTGGTGTCACACAGCTCACAGCAACCTCCAATTCGTGGGCTTAGGCAATTCTCTTGCCTCAGCCTCCTGAGTAGCTGGGACTACAGGCACCTGCCACAATGCTCGGCTATTTTTCTGTTTTGCAGTTCGGCCAAGGCCGAACCCACCATCTTCAGTATATGGGGCTGGCACCCTACTCGATGAGCCACAGGCGCAGCCCTCAGCCCATTTCTTAATTTCTGTTTTGGTTCCTTGCTTCTAGACTGGAATCATAATCAAATCTACCCTCAGCTTTAAAGGACATGACTCATGCAGAATACTTAGAGTAGTACCTGACATGTAATGAATTTATAATCAATGATGGTTATAACCACAAGAATCTTTTTATTCTTCTCTGCAACTGGCTGGGCCTCTGCATGCTCACCTCTGATCAGGGACTCCAGGAGCTGCATTCTCCCTCCTGTATACTCCCTGCCTCTGCATGGGCCCGGCCCGTCTGACCAGGGACTCTGGAAACCGTGGGACTGGGGCCCTCTCTCTGGAGCCATCCCTGCCTCTGCGTGGAGCCCTCATCCCAGCCAGAGACTGCTGGAGCCATAGGCTCTCTTTGCCAAAGTCAGTGGGCACCTGGCACTCCCAGAACTGTGTGCACCATCCCCTGCCCTGCTGCTGGATTCAGGGGTGCCACATGCTGGAGCTACTCCCACAGCCAGAACTCCCTGTCTGGGGCAGTCCCAGAGGAGCTACACAGGGCCACTCCTTACAAAGTTCCAGCAACAATAGAGTGACCCCGCCGCATCACTAATCTCGGAGAGACACCTCCCCAACTCTGAGAATGGCCAGAGGTAATGTGAAAAACAATCATGAGGTGGAATCAATGGAAAAACTCTAGCAATATGAATAATCAGAATAGATCAACTCCCTCAAGGAACAGTAAGGCAGACACAGCACAAGATCCCATGCATAAACAAATGGCTGAGATGTCAGAAATTGAATTCAGAATC
>CAUYON010108744.1:0-15610 GCA_963573935.1 Arctocebus calabarensis
GACCAACAATGAGACCCTGTCCTTAAAAATAGCCAGGCATTGTGGTGGGTGAACTATTTTTCCAGATACTCAGGAGGCTCAGGCAAGGGGATCACTTGAGCCCAAGAGTTTGAGGTTGCTGTGAGCTATGACACCACAACACTCTACCTGGCAAGACGGTGAGAAGAAGGAAAGAAAGGAAAGAAAGGAGAGAAAGAAAGAAAGAAAGAAAAGAGAGAAAGAAAGAAAGAAGAGAAAGAAAGGAGAGAGAGAGAGAGAGAGAAAGAGAGAAAGAAAGAAAGAAAGGAGAGAAAGAAAGAAAGAAAGAAAGAAAGAAAGAAAGAAAGAAAGAAAGAAAGAAAGAAAGAAAGAAAGAAAGAAAGAAAGAAAGAAAGAAAGAAAAGAGGAAAGAAAGAAAACATAGGCTTAAAAGTGATTGTAGTGGGGTGGCGCCTGTGGCTCAAAGGAGTAGAGCACCGGCCCCATATGCCGGAGGTGGTGGGTTCAAACCCAGCCCCGGCCAAAACCGCAAAAATAAATAAATAAATAAAATTATATATAAAAAAAAAGTGATTGTAGTATTAACTATGTAGACACTGATATGAACGAAGTGACTTATTATCATCATATTGCATTAAACATTCCTGCCTAAATGGCAGCGTGCAAAACAGGAAGCCTAATCTCTATGCTATGTTAACACCACTGCACTCTGGCCATCGCAACATTACAAGACTGCCCCCCAAAATAAATAAATAAAATAAATAAGAATTTATCTCAACATTCCTCAAAAGAAAAGATCAATAATTTTTCAATCTCTATGAGACCTGTTTAAGATAAAATGGCTGTAGTTAAAAACATCTTTGTCTTTTAAATATATTGCATCGTAAAAATAATGAAGGCGGCCAGGCGCCTGGCTCCTGCCTATGATCCTGACACTATGGGAGGCCGAGGCAAGCAGATTGCCTGAGCTTACATGTTTGAGATCAGCTTGAGCAAGAGAGAGAACCCATCTCTAAAAATAGCCAGGCATTGTAGCAGACACCTGTAGTCCCAGCTTCTTGGGAGGCTAAGGCTAGATCACTTGAGCCGAAAGAGTTTGAGGTTGCTGTGAACTACGACATCACAGCACTCTACTGAGGGTGACAAAGTGGGACTCTATCTCAACAACAAAAAAAAAAAAAACAAGAAAAAAAAAGAGGCTTATCTATATCATTAGCTATTACACATTTTTCAGTGCTGTTTTTAATGGTATACATACTAAAGTATTCAGATGTGACTAACTTTATAAAGCATCAGTTCAATCATTGGTGCCCAGCTAACAAAAAAGCATCAAATAATTGTATAATCGAGTGGGTGGTGAATGAGTGGATGGATATATGATAAATGACCAACAGTAAAATATTAGTGGTAGAATCCAGGTAGTATGTATATGGGTGTTCATTCTGAGTCTTTTGTGAAATTTTAGAAAAAATAAAGTATCTGTGTGTTACACGGAATAGTTACACAGAATAGATGCTTTTTGTTTTGGTCACACTTTCTAAAGTAAGCATTTGGATTTTAGAAATATATGAAAATTCTGGAGCCAAAATAAATGTGCTTTCACTGTGTAATTTCGTGAGACAGTGCAAGCAATTAGTATTTTGAGGCCTGGTGAGGTGGACCATGCCTTTAATCCTAGCATTTTGGGAGGCTGAGGCAGGAAGATCACTTGAGGCGAGGAGTTAGAGACCAGCCTATAGAACAACAGCAGCAAAGTAGCATCATCATAGCTTCACTGCAGCCTCCAGCTCTTTGGCTCAAGCAAGTGTCCTGCCTCAGTCTCCCAAATAGGTAGAACCACAGGCATGTACCACCATGCCCAGCTAACTTTTCTTTCCTTTTTGTGAAGATATGGGGTCTCATGAAGTTGCCCAGGTTGGTGTCCAATTCCCCAAGTGATCCTCCCACATACCATAAACTTCTCAACATTTGTTTAGGATTTTTTTTCCCTTCTGAGAGAAAATTTATACACCATGAAGCCTATGAATCTTTTTTTTTCTTCTTCCCAGAGTCTTGCTTTGTCACCCAGGCTGAGTGCAGTGGCACCACCATACTCACTTCAACCTCCAACTTTCAGGCTTAAGCCATCATCATGCTTCAGTCTCCCAAGGAGCTAGGACTACAGGCATGTACCACCACTGCAGGCTAAACTTTACCAATTTTTTGTAGAGATGTGTCTCACTATATTGCCAAAGCTGATCTCAACCTCCTGGGCTCAAGTGATCCATCCCTCTTAGCCTCCCAAAGTGCCGGGATTATAGGTATGAGCCACCATGCCTGGTCACAATCTTAAATGGACTCCTTGACAAATGCTTACCTATATAATACAAAGTCTTCTAAAATACAAAACATTACTCTTACCTCATAAAGTTTCCTCATGCTTCTTTCCCAGTTGATCCCTCCTCCCAGAGGTGACCACTATTCTTATTTTTCTCAACTATAGATTCTGGAACCCCATATAAGTGGAATTTCATCTGTTCCAGAACCTTGTATAAATGGAAGGAGTGTATATACTTTTGTGTAAAGGCTTTCAACTCAGCATCTTTTTAAGATTTATCTGTTATTTTGAGTTAACAGTTCCTTTTTATTGCTAAATGGTATTTACTACTGACATTCTTTTAAACAGTGAAATACTAAAGTCTGGATTCTGCGTGTTTCATACCTTCATATTGACATCGGCCCCATTGCCAACTAGAAGCTCTAAACATAATGCTCCATGTGTTGATGCAGCAGCAAAGTGCAAAGGAGTAAATCCTTTTTCATTCTTTTGATTTACAATAGCACCACAGTCTATAAGTTCATTCACTACAACATCTTGTCCATTATAGCAGGCTACATGAAGAGGTGTATTTCCATAGGCATTTGGTTCATTCATCTATTTAAAGGAAAAAAATGTGAATGTAAAAGTAATCTCCCTAATTATCATTGCTGAAAACTGTTTTAGCAACCTTATGTTTACAATGGAATTATTAAATTGAGAAACAGAGACAGGTATAAATACAGTCGAGGCTTATAATTTTAAGGTTTTTGAACATTAACAAGCATTTTGGTGCTAAATACATTTAGCACCAAATTACACTCAAGGAATATATACTATGTGTACATAATGATGAAACTGAATGATACCAAGAGAAATATTTTAGGAAAATGTAAACTAAAATAATGTATTTTTAAAAGCCTTCTGGGTAACAGATTAAGTACAGAATTAATTCTAAGACTCATAAAAGATAAAAACACAAACTGAAGATTCTAAGATGTATTTATAACAGCATGCATCTTTTTAGGTTTTTCACTTTGTAGTGGCAACACTGAAGTTAGTAATGAAGTATTGATTAGGATTTTAAAAATGAATGGCATGTTCTTCTACTTATTTCATTTTTTTTTTTTGAGACAGAGTCTTACTTTGTCGCCCTCAGTAGAATGCTGTGGCATCATAGCTCACAGCAACCTCTAGCTCTTGGGCTTAGGCGATTCTCTTGCTTCAGCCTCCCAAGTAACTAGGACTACAGGTGTCCGCCACAATGCCCAGTTATTTTTTTGTTGCAGTTTGACTAGGTCCGGGTTCAAACCTGCCACCCTCAGAATATGGAGCTGGTGCCCTACTCACTGATCCATAGGCTCAGCCTACTTAATTCATTTTTGCTACCAACCTACGCTGTATTAATATTTCCTAGCTTCATACGGTGACATTTTATCACAAAGTGAAAGAATGTGATCGAGAATAAGAAATAATTCATGCAACTGTTTTTTTTTTTTTTCTTTCTGTTCCTAATAAAATAAGGGAATACTTTAAAGTTTACATGATTTCTCTGTAGTAAAGAATATGATTCAAAGAGAGGTCTGGACTTAGCCCTTGTCTTCAGAGCGGTAATCTATGTTATACCTGATGTTAGTGTCCTTGTTTAAGGTAAGGGTTAACCAAATCAGATACATGTATAAACCAATGATGTGATATAGGGAAGGGGTTTAAGGTCATGAGCTATCAGTGTATCTGGAGACTAAAGTCAACCACATGAGCAATCAATGATGTCTATGTAGTAGAACCCCAATGAAACAATGAAGCTCAAGTAAGCATTCTTAGAAATACGCTGTCACATACTGATGTTGAGAGAGTAATATATCCTGTCTCTATGAGAAGGGGAAAAGGGCAACTTCATGTTTAGAACATTCCTGGACACAAAGTATCTCTTCCTCTGGCTGATGTTAATTTGTATCCTCCCCTATCATAAACTGTAATTGTGAGTATACAGCTTTTAGTGAGCTTAGGGAATCCCAGGCAAACCTAAAAGTAGCTTTTAAACCTCCTCACCTAAAACTTGTAGCAGGTCATTGGCCTTGTGTGGAAACTCTGCCCGAGAACCTCATACTCGGGCCCAACTTATCACAACTTTAACATTTTCTGAGATCACTGGTAACAGACATCTAAGGAAGCAACTTTTTTCTTTAACTTTAATTGAAGTACTAGATTTTGTCACCAGAAGCTAGAAGAGAGACATGGAATAGACTCTGAGTCTCCAGAAGGAAACAGACTTGAAGACACCTTTTTTGGAACTTCCATACTATAGAACTTCGAGAGATTAAATTTCCCTTGGCTTCAGTCCCACATACTGCCCAGTTTGTGGTCATTTGTTACCAGATCCTGAGGAAACTAAAAAAACCACACGACTGGCGTCCATATGTCACTCAAAGGCTGTATGTTCAATTATTTCAAAGAATATACTATTACCAGAGTTAACAAATGTTATTTTACTGTCATAAAGTAAGTTTTAAGAATTGCATTGTAATGAACTTGAGTCAGTGATGACAAACAAGGCTGCCTCATTTATTATATTAGGGATTTTTCAGAGTATTGTATTAACTCTTTTTGAAACAAGACACAGGAATTATAGAGTTGAAATGAAAATTGCACTTTACAAAATCCTATATAACATGCCTATAGATTTGTGCAACTTCCTTTTTTTTTTTTTTTTTTTTTTTTTTAGAGACAGTCTCATGATGTCACCCTCAGTAGAGTGCTGTGGTGTCATAACTCACAGCAACCTCAAACTCTCAGGCTTAAGTGATTCTCTTGCCTCAGCCTCCCAAGTAGGTGGGACTACAGGCGCTTGCCACAACACCTGGTTTTTTTGTAGTTGTCATTGTTGTTTAGCAGGCCCTGGCCGGATTTCAACCTGTCAGCCTCCAGGCGGCTGATGCCCTAACCACTGAGCATGGGGCGCCGAGCCAGTGCAATTTCTTGTGAACTTCACATGTTCAATAATTACCAGCTTGTTTTAGGCAGAGTGTTTTATATGTTTCTTACATCATGAGCCTATCTACCTCTACAGGTATTATATGTTGTTTGTCCAATGAGGCATCACCTACTTTATCTTAGTTTTTTGCAACTGTTCCCTTCTAGCAGAACTTTACCTTCTCTTTTAATTTGGTGTTTAGAAGAACCAATGAGTTTGTTAGCACTGTACCTAAAATAAGAGTGAATATGCTAAGAGTAACAGTAAAGTACATGGGATGAAATCTCTCAGTATTCATTAGCTACCTTAATTTAGGAATCAAATATATCTAAACAAAGCAGCATCTCTTTTTAACTGAAGAGAATTTTATGGTAAGGAACACTTACACCTGGTAGAGAAAAAGCCTCGTTTTCCGGCCTAACTCTTGCCAATCTCTTATAATGTGAACTGCTGCAGTCATTTAAAGAGAATATTAGAATATCTTGGCAAATAACAATAACCTAAGTGTCTAATGAATGTGTATCTGATCTGCTATTTCCCTCAGATAAAATGAACTCTACAGGGCCTGGAAAGTGATGGGAAGGAAGACCAAGATTAATCATTGATCCTTGAAAGGCATTTCACCTCAACATAATCTGAGTATTTATATGTCTTGCTATCAATCAGTACATTAGATAATAAATAAAAGACTATAGATATCTCGTTAAAAGATACAAACATTATATAAAATCATCTTTTAAACCTGAAATGATGTCTGCCAACAACACAGTAAGAAAAACATAAAATGCTCCATTATTTTATTCTGCTCAATCTATACACCTACATCAACTCCAAGATCTAAAAGGTACTTGACTACGCTGATCATCCCACTAGAGGCCGCTGCATGAAGAGGTGTGTAAGACTTCTTATCCTTGCAGGTCACTTCAGCTCCATGTGCCACAAGTAATTTCACTACTTCAATGTGACCTAAAAATGTGTTTTCACAGAAAAAATTAAGAAACAAGCAGATGAAAAATAATTAAATATAATACAGAAAATCTTCAAAGAAATGTGAAATGTAAATTAACTAGACAATGCACAGCAAGTTCCCAATAAATCACATTATAACTTGAGAGAAGACAGAAGGAAAACATAAGAATTCTGGATAATTCTGATAAATGTTGGTAGAAATAATATTAAATACAAAGTTGTCCTCCATGTGCACTGGTTCCACACCTATAGATTTGAACATCTACAGAATGGAAAACATTAGAAAAGAAAAAACAATTAAAAAATACCAATTTAAAATGTAGTACAACTATTTACATCACACTAGGTATTACAAGTAATCTAGAGATAATTTAAAGAATATGGGAAGATGTGTATAGTTTACATTCAAATAATACACTATTTTATATAAGGGACTTGAGCACCTATAGATTTTATTATGGGAGGTGTCTTAAAACTAATACCAAAGGATAACTATAATATACTTGATTAATTATTAAATAAGCTTATAATTTTCCTTTTACCTAGATCTTTTTGGTGTTTCCTCCCAAGGTTATTTTAACACATACACATTCTTAAGTTAGCTTTTACGTCTAATTCAAGCATATTTTGTTTTGTTGCACTTCACAGATATTTGATTGTGTGGTTTTTGTTTTAAAAATACAAACTGAAGGTTTGTGGCAACCCTGTGTCGAGCAAGTCTATTGACACTATTCTTCAATCAACTTAAAGTGCTTACTTTGTGTATCTGTGTCACACTTTGATAATTCTTGCAATATCGAACGTTTTCATTATCACTGTATCTGCTCTAGTGATTTGTTATTAGTTATTTGATGTTACTATTATAACTGTTTTGAGGTACAATAAATAGCACCTATACAATATGGTGAACTTAATAAATTCTGGGTGTTCCAACTGCTTTGTTCTCCCATCTGTTTCTTTCCTCTTGGGCCTTCCTATTCACTGAGAAACAATACTGAAATTAGGCCAATTAATAACTCTGCAGTGGCCTTGAAGCGTTCAAGTGAAAAACAGTTGCAAGTCTTTAACTTTAAATCAAAAGCTAAAAACAACCATTTAGGGAGGAAAGTTTAGAAAGTTTAGTGAGGAAGACATAGTTAGCTAAATTGAGAATTTAAAGATAAAGTTCTTTTTTTTTGTAGAGACACAGTCTCACGTTTTCGCCCTTGGTGGAGTGCCGTGGCATTACACAGCTCACAGCAACCTCCAAGTCCTGGGCTTAGGCGATTCTCTTGCCTCAGCCTCCCGAGTAGCTGGGACTATAGGCGCCTGCCACAATGCCTGGCTATTTTTCTGTTTTGCAGTTCCGCCAAGGCCGGATTTGAACCCACCACCCTCGGTATATGGGGCCAGCGTCCTACTTGATGAGCCACAGGTGCCACTCTAAAGATAAAGTTCTTGAGGAAAATTAAAAGTGCTACTCCAGTGAACACATGAATGATAAAGTTTGAGTGGTCTGGGTAGATCCAATTAGCTGCAATATTCCACCAAAACCTAATCCAGAACAAGGCCTTAACTATTCAATTCTGTAAAGGGTAAGAGAGGTAAGGAGGCTACACAAGAAAAGTTGGAAGCTAGTAGAGATTAGTTCATGAGTTATTAAGAAAAAAAGCTGGACCCATAACATAAAAGTACAAGGTGAAGCAGCAAGTGCTGATGTATAAGCTGTAAGTTGTCCAGAAGACCAAGCTAAGATCAATGATAAAGGTGGCTGGCTACACGAAACAAGATTTTCAGTGTAGACAAAATAGCCTTCTACTGTAGTGATTCTCAACCTTCCTCAAGCCTTGACCCTTTAATACAGTTCCTCATGTTGTTGCTACTTTATAACTGTAATTTTGCTACTGTTATCAATTATAATGTAAAAATCTGATATGAAGATTGATTCTTCTCTTAATCCTTTACCTTTAAATAAGAAATAAGAAAAAACAAAACAGGTAAAGAGAGTAGTAGATCATAGAATGACACTAGTGTTACACAGAAAATATGGGAGGCCTTATGTGATTTTTTTCTAGTCACAGGAATCAAAATAGCAGAAGTAGAACTATAATCCTTGGCAGAAAAAAAAAAAATGCTCCGAGCTCCATGGCTGCAATGGGAAGTGTTCTTTTAGCTCTGGTTTTTTTTTTTTTTCCAGACAGCATCTCACTTTGTCACCCTTGGGTAGAGTGATCCTCTTGCCTCAGTTTTTCTATTTTTAGTAGAGATGGGGGTCTTGTTTTTTGCTCAAGCTGGTCTCAAACTCGTGAGCTCAAGCAATCCACCTGCCTTGGCCTCCCAGAGTGCTAGGATTACAGGTATAAGCCACCGCGTCCAGCCCACACTGTTAAGATTTTTAAAGAACATGTATGTCATGTTACAGAAGAAAAGCCTGCATTCTAAGCCTCAAATTCTTTCTATAAAATTACTGTTAGGCTTCTTAATGTATTTTTATAACTTCTACTTTAATATTTCCATAGAAACAAGGTAGGTATGAGAATGGGCTTTTCGTAAATAACAATCCTAAATTATGTATCCTAGGCTTGTGTGTGGAATGTCTCTCCCTTTATAGGTAAACGATTTCAAACAGCTTTTATTAGATTATGAAATGCAATTTTGAATCAAAAGTGCAGTTTATTGTGTATCAAACAAAAAGCAGTATAATTAATCAAATTATGCACCTACATTATTAACAGTTTTCTCATCTTAACGGTAGCTTGTTTATGCCAGCAGTGAAGAAGCCTGAAGAACAAGTGGAGATGAAATCATAAAAGATATTTCCTACCTTTCTACAGTTGAAAAATGAATATTTTTCTTTGCAATAAGTGGCCCGAAACCTGAAACAACTGGTAATCAGTTGGTATAAAGTCTGGTGAATATTGCGTATGACAGAGTTTCCAAGTCCACCTTCTATAGTTTGAGCAGCATTATCTGTAGGACCTGTGGTCAAGCACTGTCTTGTAAGAGAACTAGTCTTTCTCTATTGACCAATCTTGGCTGCTTAATTGCTAGCCTCCTCATCATGTTGTCCAACTGGTTACAGCAGACATCCACTGTAATCCACTAATGAGGTTTGATGACGCTGTAGCAAATAACACCAGCACCAGACCACCAAACAAACACTATTACCTTTTTTGTAGGAATATTCAGTTTTGGACTGTGGCTTGGAACTTCATCTTTATCCAATGTGCCAAAAGCTTGCATTGTCAAAAAAGAATCCATTTTCATCGCACGTAACAATACAGCATAGAAATGCTTTGCCTTTATGCTGTGACATCAAAGAAAGGCAAGCTTCAAGATGTCTCTTTTGGTATTTAATTCACGTGGAACCCACGTATCCAGCTTCTTTACCTTGCTGATTTGTTTCAAATGGTCCAATATTGTTGGAACAGTAATGTCAAACTTGTCACTAATCATTTGTAGATTGAGATGGACTCATCTCCACTACTGCTTTCAGCTCATTATTATCCATTTGGTCTCCCACATGGATCATCTTCAAGATTAAAATCTCCAGAATGGAACTTCTCAAACGTCTGACATACTATGTGTTCATTAGCTATATTCTTTCTAAACACTTTGTTGATATTTCTACATGTCTGTGCTGCATTGGTTCTACAATGGAACTCATGTTAGAAAATCACACAAATTTTTGTCTTATCCATGGTTTCACAAAAATTGCTCTAAAAAAAAGTTTGAAAGATAATCACAAGCCAACTGTGTATTTCAAAGACTAAAGTTGTACCTTCACAATAAAATAAGAAGTGCCAAAATGAAATTTCAGCGATATTAACTATCAAACTTAGTATTAAGAAATCAGACATTTTATTCTTAATAACCTAGATGAACTACTTCCTCCATTTATCAAGCTGGTTCCACCTGGAAGTAAACTCAGGTACTGTGTAACTTTACACTACCCTAAAAGACAAATGCTATTTAAACAGCAAGAACTAAAACAATTTTTCCTAAATATATAAAAAAGTAAATTTAAAAAATACATACCATCTCTTAAAAAAAAAAAAAAAAGTACATACCCATATATGCTGCCCAATGGATAGCACGTCTATCTTTCTTGTCAAAAGCATTAATATTGGCACCTCTAGACAAAAGCAGTTTGACCATCTGAAATAAAAGTAAATATAGTTTCACCAAAATCCTGAAGTAGAACTATTTATTTATACCACTTATGACAACTACCCATCCTAATATCTCTGGCACTGAATTTTTGCATTTGTAAAAAGAAAGGAGCTAAATAGTGAAGGCTTTTTTTCAAATATGAAAAAAGGGTTAACTACAGTATTACTGAAGTTAGGCACTGGTATCTTTTTAAGATGTCATTTAGTATCCTGGTATTTTATCAACCAAGCTCAAATCTGGAAAAGTCTACAGCTGGAATAATTAATAAGAGTTTTTATTCCTACTCATAGCCCAAAATGTTATTAAAATGCAAAGTACATTCTCATCTTGAAATGTCTTAAACTTAATTCAAGCACAAACCCAGTATCTACAATAGGATTACACTGAAGGTCACTGCATAGTCCACTTAACCTCACAGTGTACCAATAATAATAATAATAATAATAATAATGTCTAACTATATTTACAATGTATCTCCACTAGTAAAGGCACTACAGATTTCAAATAGGGATATATGGGACCTTAATTGCAGTGGAGACAAGGATTCTTTATGTTGCAAAAGCAGAAAAGTAGAGTAGTCCCCCCTCTTATCTGCAGTTTAGCTATCTGTGATTTCAATCACCCACAGACAATCATGGTCTAAAAGTAGGTGATTATAGCGTAGTTACAATAAGATACTTTGAGAAAGAGACAGAGCACATTCCTATAACTTTTATTATAGTGTATTGTCCTAAACCATTCCATTTTATTATTGTTGTTGTCAATCTCTCCCCCTGGATAGAGTGCCATGGCATCACAGCTCACAGCAACCTCCAATTCCTGGGCTCAAGCGAGTCGCTTGCCTCCGCCTCCCAAGTACCTGGGATTACGGGCGCCCATCACAACGCCCGGCCATTTTTTTGTTGCAGCTGTCATTGTTGTTTGGCGGGCCCAGGCTGGATTCGAACCCGCCAGCTCAGGTGTATGTGGCTGGCGCCTTAGCAGCTTGAGCCACAGGCACCGAGCCACTATGCCTAATTTATAAACTGAACCTTATTATAGGTAGGTACAGGAAAAAATGATATATATAGGGTTTGGTACTATCTGATATTTCAGGCATCCACTACAGGTCTTGGATTGTATCCCTGTGGATAAGGGGGACTACTACATTGTGAAAAAACACTAGCTCCCAGTCACACAATCTTGGGACTGTCACTTTACCTCTTTGAGTTTCTGTCTGCAATAAAAAATGGAGGACTAGACAAAGTGGTCTCAAAAGTTCTGCTTTAAGGCTGGATGCAGTGGCTCATACCTGTAATCCCTGCACTCTGGGAGGCCAAGGCTGATAGATTGCCTGAGCTCATGAATTCGAGACCAGCCTGAGCAAGAGCGAGACCCCGTCTTTAACAAAAAGCTGGGCTATTTGTGGTAGGCGCCTGTAGGCCCAGTTACTTGGGAGCCTGAGGCAAGAGAATCACTTGAGCCCAAGAGTTTGAGGTTGCTGATGAGCTATAATGCCATGTACCCTACCAAGGGCAACAAAGTAATATACTGTCTCAAAAAAAAAAAAAAAAGAAGTTCTGCTTTGTGAAATTGCTCATTGTCCTAGGTAATTTTCTTCTACAACGACAGAACATCCTTTCTAGGTTGTGTTGGAATTGGCAGCATTCTCCTTTGTCACCTTAGATTGACTACGAATTTCAAGTGCACGGGCAAGTATCTACTAAGTAAATTTCTAAATGTGAGAAAGTGAAATCACAAAAAACACATCTGAGGTTTGCTAAAGGTAAAATTAAAACAAAATTTAGCAAGACAGATATTTCTGTTTGCTTTTACAATAAACTGATGAATGAATGTCCTATCTATTAAATAAATTTCTAAATCTGAGAAAGGTAAATCATGAAAAACATGTCAGAATTTGCTAAAGGCACAATTAGACAAAAATTATCAAGATAAATTTTGTTTGCTTTTACCATGAACTGATGAATAGCTAAAAAAGGGAAGGTCACTGTAACTAGGGGATAGATGGATCTAAGGGGAAAAAAAAAAATCACTAATTAAATACCACCTACCTCACCATGTCCACTGAAAGCTGCATGATGTAATGCAGTTCTCCCTGCTCGATCCGATACGTTTACATTACTCAGAAGAGGTACCAAAGCTTCAGCACACTTTACAGCTTTATTAGCAGCAGCTATATGTAAAGGGGTTTGCCAGTTTTTGTCTCGAGCATTAACATCTGCAGAATGCTTCAGAAGTACCTGAACTGCTTCCTAAAACATATGAAAATAAAAGTTATACAAAACAAATAAGTGATTTAAAAATTTATATACTATGTATACACATATACACACGATGTATATGTATATAGATATATATACACACACTATATCTATATAGAAAATAAAGTTCTGATAGAACCTATTATAAACAAGCATGAATTTACCTAAGAAAACAAAATTGTATATACAAGTGGTACTCAGAGCCATATAAGATGCATCAAGATAAAATATTCCCTTTTGCTACTCTCATTAATGTATTCCCTTTTCCTACCCTCCCTTTATAGGCATAACAATTCCTAGAGAAAATTCTTCAAAAATATCATTTTTTAATTTTTTTTATTTTTGTAGCGACAGAGTCTCACTTTGTTGCCCTCGGTAGAGGGTGGTGGTATCACACAGCTCACAGCAACCTCCAACTCCTGGGCTTAGGTGATTCCCTTGCTTAAGCCTCCCAAGTAGCTGGGACTACAGGTGCCCACCATAAGACCTGGCTATTTTTTTGTTGCAGTTTGGCGGGGCCAAGTTTGAACCCGCCACCCTCAGTATATGGGGCTGGCGCCCTGCCCACTGAGCCACAGCGCCGCCCTCTTCAAAAATATCATTTCTTACCTCGTATACTCACCAAAATACAATTAATTTATACTTCAAACAGTTTTTTAAGGGTTGAATCCATAAAAATTAAAAGCACACTACTTCCCTAAGTATCATACATGCTATATTTTATAAAATGAAAAATCATTAGGATCTAGTTCATTAAAAAAAGAAAAAGAAAAATACACATGGGCAGCACCCATAGCTCAGCAGGTAGGGTGCCGGCCACATACACCCGCCGAGGCTGGTGGGTTTGAACCCAGCCTGGGCCAGCTAAGGCAACAATGACAACTGCAACAACAACAACAACAACAACAAAAATAGCCGGGTGTTGTGGAGGCGCCTGTAGTTCCAGCTACTTGGGACTCTGAGGCAAGAGAATTGCTTATGCCCAAGAGTTTGAGGTTGCTACAAGATGTGACGCCACAGCACTCTACCCAGGGTGACAAAGTGAGACTCTGTCTCAAAAAAAAAAAAAAGACACACACAAAGTCTTTATTATAATCCTGCCTCCTTGGAAAATTAAAACAATTTAAGAGTTTTACTTTTCAAAGGTATTTACCACCCCAAAGCACACAGAAAATCTCCCACTACCACCTCTATAAATTGGACTCACATCAGGAAGCATTCCAAGGAACTCAGTTTGCCATCAATTTAATATACTCAGAATTAAATTTAGCATAACTTTAGCCTTAAAGTCATAATTGTATTTTTTTTTTGTAGACACATAACCTACATAAGAAAATGAAAAAGACCAGAACCAGAACAGAATCTGGGTTCCCATCTCAGTTCTATTATTTATAAGGTATACTATTCAAGTCTTATAAAACAAACCCTCAACATTGTTATCTATAAAAGTGGGTGTGGGGAAATACTAACTGCCCATTGCTCTCTTCCAGTATGTTATAAGGCACAATAAAATAACGCACATGGAAAACATTATAACATATAACTGTCAAGTAAAAACAGTTATAAATATTCAGAATATACTTTTAGATTAAACAAAATACTATTACCCATGAATCATCCATAGCTTTTTTTTTTTTTTTTTTTGAGACAGAGCCTCAAGTTGTCACCCTGGGTAGAGTGCCGTGGGGCATCACAGCTCATGGCAACCTCCAATTCCTGGGCTTAAGTGATTCTCTTGCCTCAGCCTCTCAAGTAGCTGGGACTACAGGTGCCTGCCACAATGCCCACCTTTTTTTTTTTTTTTTTGGTTATAGCTGTTATTATCGTTTGGCAGGCCCCGGCTGTTTTCAAACCTGCCAGCTCTGGTGTATGTGGCTGGTGCCTTAGCCACTTAAGCTACAGGCACAGAGTCCATCCATAGCTTTTGAAGCCTTTGAACTGAAAAGTAATCAAACGTGTTTGAAATCTGGGAAACAGCATGAGTATTTAATACGTTTAGCAAAAGACTGAAGAGATTTCCAGTAATCTATGAGCCTGCTAATGAAGTCGGCCAGCCAATCAAAGATATATGAAGGCTTATGACCCCCCCCCCCAAAATTAAACTTTGGTCAGTTATCCAAATTAAGAAATTCATCCATAAAATGCTCATAGCAGTTTTATTTCTAAAAGCCAAAAACCACAAATGTAAACGTCCATCAATAGGAAAATGGATAAATAAAGATATATCTGTACAATGATACTACTCAGAAAAAAGATGCCAGCCTTGTCCTATTCATTCTCAGTCTGGAATTCTTAATACATATATCAAAGTTTCTGAACAGTTTGGGATATATTTATGTTCCATCAAGAAGCTAAAGAAAATATTTTTCTTTCACTAAACAGCAAGAATAAATCCAGTTCATGGTAAGTGAGGGTAGAGAAGATGGCACCTAAAAGCAGTAAAATACCAACTAAGGCTCTAGAATATTCAGACAGATAGAAGTTTGAACCATGGGAATTATTTCCTACTTAGAGTAATACAGTCAGATCACAACAGCAGTGAACTTTAAAAATTCAAAGCTAAAGAAAATCTCTAAAGACTGGAGACCTTTAAAAAGAACAAGTGAATTTCTAGTACTACAAACCAAAGAACCTGATGTCATGTCCTAGTATTAATATAATTCTAGACCATATTATCAGTATAGACTAAGCATACAGAAAACATGGGGATGACCAACAGCACAGATAGTTTCACTAATAGTAAATGTTACCATAATTACCTCAATTCCAATTTTTTTATTTTTACATATATATGTGTTAATTAGGTTTCCACTTTTTGCCCTCACAGAATTTAAAAGACTTAAAATTCAATAACAATAACAATGTTTAAGATAAGGACTAGAAACAAAAACCACGTAAAGAATGAACGAAGATAAATAAATTCAGAAAAGACAACAGACGATTACTACATCGAAATATCAAGCAATATGAGCAATAATA